>APFE031522985.1:0-15257 GCA_000404065.3 Pinus taeda | reverse complement strand
TATGGTATAAAAAGAAGAAAATTACATTACAGGATATTTCCATCCATACACAGGTAGAGCACATGGAGGCTGAAGCAGAAGTTGTTCAAGGGACTGACATATAAGATGATGAGCCTTTGATGATCGACAATCAAACACAAACAGAGGCTGCAGAAGAAAAGGTTACAGGTGATGATACATCAGAGGAGGGCTCAGTGGTTGAAGTCATCTTGAAAAAGAAGACACCATGACAGGCACCACAACAGGGTGAAGTCAAGCAAAAGCCATCGTGGGTTAAAACTTCAACATATCATCACCCACATCACCCTGCAAGACAACCATCAAGATGGAAACCAAGTAGTCACATGACGGATATAAAGGAGAGACGATCCACCTACTACACGTCAACACAGAAGAGCTGCCACGATCAACTTCCATCTCAAGCGAGCGAGGCGCCAGCGAGATCTAGGGTTCACCTTTCTCTTGGATGGCTAGATGCACGTGCATGGTATCAGTGGACTACTCTTTTGAGTAGATCTTATTATTTGTGTTCTTCCCATGTTTCAGGGACGAAACATGCTTAGGGGGGGAATGTTATATACCTAGGGGGGGTAATATGGGGTACCGAGGGAGGTACCCAAGGTAATAATGTAATAATGGGATGGGGCCATAGTAATAAATAAGGTGGTTAACCCATGTCATGTAAGGGACCACAAGTAGTTAATAATAATGTAAGGGGCCCATGGTATTGTTGATGGTATGAGGAAACCATGGTAATGATGCATGGTATTGTATGTATGAGGCCTATATAGAGGCTAGAGACTCCACATGGAGGGACATGAAGAGAAGTATTCTTGTATGAACAGGCATATGGCTTGTGGAGTATTCTCCTTCCTTAAGGAGTGAATGTATGGTGTTGCCCTACCTTAAGGGTTTGATATCAATAGAGATTCATTTCATATTATTTATGGGTTTATTTGCATTGTCTCATATTTTCATATCAGATTTATAATATTCTTGGGTTAGATCCACAACACAGTACAAGGCTAAGCATAAAAAGGTTGAGAAGGCACAGGACAAATTACAAAAGGATAAAGAGAATTTGGAGACTATCTTCTCTCTTTATTTAGACACCCTGTCATGTCGAGCTCCTGCTACAAACTATGCATTATTCATCTTGGAAAGGTACCTCCTACTGAAAATCAAAGCTGTTAAGGTTGGAAATTCTGTGGAAATGAAAACTACCCTGAACTTTTTCAAGTTCTTCAGAGAGAAGAATGAGTAGGTATAGTGCCTCCTGTGTGAACTTTACATGCACGATTTCCTTTTAGAGGATGACAGAGACAAAAACCTTGGCCCCTTTATAGGGGATGTCCAATTCCAAGCATTTATTTCTTTTGATACTAACCAACTCAAGTGGGCCAAGGCTCACAATGCTTTTAGAAAGCATGAATATGGGATCAACCTATGGGTTAGGGGAGAACCTACAAAACCCCTGCATCTCTCTGCTAGGCACAAGTAATTTATGAGGCAAGCTGGCGTTGTGGGCCAACTAGGGTGATTCCACATAGATATTATACAATATCAGAAGGAATACTTCCATGAGATCAAGGAAGAAGCCTTATCTTTAGACAGAAAAAGGTGGGAAGTCTGTAGAAATATTGTAAGAAACAAAGAACCATTTGGATACCAAAACTTTAAAGTTGCCTCCTCTCGTTTCCATAAATACAGTAACATGGTCTTAACCACGGGTCCTGAATGGATAGGATATCGCTATAGAACCCCAATCATATGGTATCCTCCAGATAAATACCACAATGACTACAACTTGAAGGATCAAGAATTAAACTAGGATTTTGCTATACTTAAGAAGAAAAATTGCTTCAAAGTTTCTAAGGAGGAGGTATATCCTGCCTATTCCCTAACTTAGTTGCACATAAACCTTTTAATTGCATGAAGGCATGCAACAAGGTAAGCTAGGGATTATGTTGGGTCAAGAAAAAGGTATGTTTTCTCCTTGTAAATGGATTTATTTAACTCTCGTCCTCATACGATTATCTTTTTTTATGGATAAAAGTCGAGGATATAATAGCTAAAGTTGGGTAGAAGTAATCAGTAACAAATTAGACGAATCTAAGTAGGATAAAATGACTTTTACTATCTTTGATCCAGGTGGATATTGGTGGCCACCTGCAAATTCCACTTGGACCTCCACCATTGTTTCTCTCTGCATTTTCAGTGTCCTTAATTGTAGCACAACTTTCTATTTTTAGCAGGCTTTTTGGGTCCTGAACTTTCAGAGCCATTTTGAGGCCCTAAATGACAATTTTTTGGGAAAACTGTGAGCAACATGGGTCCATGGACCAACGTTTCTCTTCCAAAAGTTGTAGTTCTCAGATAGATATTTTTAACGAGATATTTTTCATGTCAAATGGAGATCATATGCCAAAGCTATGACCCCAGGAAGTTGATGTACCAATTTACCCAAATGGGGCCCACATTTTGGTGTTTCATCTTCTAGGGTTAGGTTTTTAAATCCGGATCAGTGGTATTAGAGCGGTCTACTTTTTCTTTATTTTTCTTTGCATGTCCCCAATGAGGTCATGATATAAGAAGTTAGGGCTTGAACTGGTCAAACCTTTGCAAGACCAACCTTGCAAATCCCGACGACCTCCCATGGTGGATGAGAAGAAAGACGAGGGGGCAGGAGATCCTATCAAAATCTTGCTCGAAGAAGCCCTCGAGCGACAAAGGAATGTGATGATGGATAGCTTTGCCCAGATCCTTCAACGACTACCTAGAAGCGACGCATCGGCTTCCAGCAGCCATTTTGGAAATGCCATTCCCTCTAAGGTACAAGTTAATTTTGAAATCCCCATATTTGAGGGTTAGAGAGACACAGATGCCATAGATAAATGGTTAAATTTGCTATGGGGTTATTTTTTTGTTCATGAATTTTCGAGTCGGGAAAAGATTGTTTTCGCTCTTCTCAAAGTAGCCCCCCATCTCAAGAACTGGTGGAAACATACTGCGAGCACAAGGATGAAAATACTGGCTCACTATTTTCAGCTGCACCCACCTAGAATTCATTCCAGGATGCCATCAAGGAGTAGTACTACCCTATTAGAATCTATGAGGATCAATACATAAAGTGGACCACACTGCGGTAGGGAAGGAACCAAGACGTGCTGGAGTTTACTAATCTTTTCCATACCCTTCACACAAATTTGGGTATCAAGGACTCAGAGAATCATTTGATACTCAAATACTGCAGCTTCTTGCACAAGTACATCCAAGAAGAAATAGAATTCCTGAACATGTCCTCGCTTAGCACAACATACAGATATGCAGTCAAGGTTGAGCAGAAGTTTAAACAGAAGATGCGAGACTTTGGATCTGCGAATCCAAAGCAAGGGAAAGGTGCCCTTAAACCATAGAAGAAATGACAAAGGTAAGGCAGGGCATCCCAAGACAACCTGCTAAAACTGCAAGCAAAGAACAGTGCCGTGAAGCTGAAAAGGGACACGGCAAAATGGTGTGAGTTCCATAAGAGCTCCACTCACAACACAAACAAGTGTCAAGCCAAGTAGTCGCTGGTGGCTGAGCTAAAGGTTTCAGAATTATATGCATGTTCCAACTCTGAGTTAGAACCCAACAGGGGGAATGACAAAGGGAAGTAGATTATCAATGTGGAGCCCAATGCTACCATTGCCACCATGAAGATATAGAAGGAGGAACCTAAAGATCTAGAGGAGGAGGAGCATCTCTTCCACTCCTAGATGTGGGTAAAGGCTTGCTACTACAGTTCATTGTCAATAGTGGGAGCCAAAAGAACCTCATTTCGGTAGAGGTCTTAAAGCAGTTAGGCTTACTGACCACAACAAATCCACAACTATACACCATTGGGTGGCTTCACAAAGGACGAGATCTTTGCGTGAGCCAGCAGTGTCACCTTCCATACAACATCAAGCCCTTCATAGATGAGGTATTGTGTGACATTACTCCCCTTGAAGTTTGTGATGTATTATTAAGACAACCATACTTGTGGAAGAGACATGATGTGTATGAATCACGGCCCCGTGCTGTTATTGTTACATTGGGAAATAAGATGTACAGGATACCAGAGGTAGCATCTCCTATCGCCATCTCTTTGGTTACTGCAAAACAATGCAGTAAGCTTATTTCTAAAACTAGGAAATTTGTTTTCCTGATGATACTCCCTCAAGGAAAGAAGAAGATGGTGGCCATGACCTCCAAACAAGGCCCCTCCACACGACAACTACAAATGGACAAGGTCATGGAGGAGTACGAGGACATTTTCACCTCACCCGTAGGGGTTCCTCTACTCTGTTAGGTAAAGCACTCCATCGATCTGACCCTATGAGTGCCACTACCCAATGGACCAATCTATCGGTGCTCCATTCTGGAGAACAATGAAATCAAGAGGAAGATTCAAGAGCTGCTATAGAAAGGTCACATTCGTGTAAGTTCATTGCCTTGTGAGAGCCCAATCGTGTTGGTATAGAAGAAGGATGGGACTTGGAGACTTTGTGTTGACTATCGGGCACTGAATAAGATCACTGTCCATAATAGGTACCCGATCCCATAGATTGATGACCTCTTGGACCAACTAAAGAGGGAAACATATTTCAACAAGATCGATCTGAAGTCGGGATATCACTAGCTACCAATTGAACCCTCTAATGTGTGGAAGACTGCCTTTAAAGCCAAGGAAGGCCTTTTTGGATGGTTGGTTATGCCTTTCGGATTGACGAATGCTCCAACAACCTTCATGAGGCTAATGGATGACATCTTGTGGCCATTCATCAACTCATTTGTAGTGGAATACTTGGATGAAATTCTGATCTTCAGCCAAAGTTGGGAAGAGCAACTCCACCACATCCGACAGGTTCTCCAAACACTGCGACAACACAAGCTATGTGCCAATTTAGAGAAATGCACTTTTGGCATGACCCAGGTTCAATATCTAGGATACATTATTGATGAACAAGGGGTGCATGTGGATCTAGCGAAGATCCAAGTCATTTGGGATTGGCCATCTCCAACCACTCTGACAGAGCTCCATAGCTTTCTAGGTCTTGCCAACTTCTACCGTAGGTTCGTGTTGGGGTTTTCTCATATCACTTGACCCTTGAGTCAAGTCACCAAGGGAGGAGCGAAAGAAAAATTCTTTTGGCATGAATCTCAACAAAAGGCATTCACAAAGTTGAAAAATTGCCTTTGCATGGCACCAGTGCTCACATTACCAGATTTGCAACAACCATTTGAGGTTGAGACAAATTCCTCTAACTGTGCTGTTGGGGCAGTCCTTACTCAAAATAGGCATCCAGTGGCATATCACAGTGAGACACTTTCAGACACAATCTGGAAGTATCCCACTTATGACAAAGAGATGTATTCCATTATGTAGGCCTACCGATAATGGAAGCATTAAATTTTGGGGAAGGAAATAGTCATCCACATAGACCACTGACCTCTGCAATTCATACAAACCCAAGCAAATTGTAGAATGATTGCCATCAGAAGTGGTCTACATACCTGCAATAGTTCCATTTGAATATCAAGTATAAGAAGGGTAGCACCAATAATGTTGCAGATTGCCTCAATCGGCCACCAATCATGGCGTTAACCACCATGCTCAACTCTTGTGGGCACAAGACTTCTGATTGGCCACTTCTCTACAAAAGCAACCTAGAATTTGACCACACATACAAGATACTCTTGGAGGGTCAGCATGTTCCAGATTTTCACCTCCAAGGTACCCAGTTATGCCACTTGGGTCACCTTTGTTTTCCTTCAAGCGAGCGTGCCAAGACGATTTGGGAAGCACATTACAGCTAGGCTACTAGGCATTTTGGGGTCGAGAAAACAGTGGCAGTATTGCAAAAGTATTTCTATTGGCCAAATCTTTGACAAGATGTTGAGAAGTACATCAGATCATGTACTGCCTGCACCATTGCCAAACCAACCATCAAGAAGAAATGCCTCTATAGCCCATTGTCTACCCTTAGTTGACCTTCAGAATCCATCTCCATGGATTACATGTCAGGCCTTCCTTCCACTAAGCATGGAAACAACTATTTTTTTGTAGTCGTTGACAGGTTCTCGAAGATGGCCATTATGGAAGCCTGCAAGAAGAATATCACAGTAGAAGCCACTGCTAAACTCTTCTTTGAACATGTGTGGGTACACTTTGGGATCCCACAGTCTATCATCTCAAATTAGGACAGTCGGTTCCTTAGTACATTTTGGTCCAGTTTCTAGTCAATGCTGGACACCAAACTCACTAAGTCCACAGCCTTCCATCCTCAAACTGATGGCTAGATAGAGGTTGTCAATAGGATGATTGTACACATTCTGTGCATGTACAAATCAAAGCATCCCCACACATGGGATGAGAGCCTCCCCTATGTTCAGCACAGCTACAACTGAGCTCTTCACAACTGGACTAGCCACAACCCTTTTCAGGTGGGCTTGGGATTCTAGGCATTATGCCCCATTGATGTGGCCATGCCACTTGCAGCTACTCACACAAATTCAGCTCATTTCCAGTCCAAAACAGAAAAGGCAAATAACTTCATTGATCACATCCAATATATTCGCTAGCAGGTCCATGACATTATGGAGAAATCAAATGCCAAGTACAAGCAGCGACATGATCAACATCGGGTGCCACACAAGTTTCATGTGGGTGACAAAGTCTGGTTACATTTGCAAAAGGAATACCTTACTGGAGCCTATCGGAAACTAAGACCACTCCTATATGGTCCTTACACCATTACTAAGACTATGGGAGACAATGCATTTAAGCTGAAAATTCCCCCATTCCTTGGCCTGCACCCAGTGTTCAATGTGGACCGCCTTCGACCATACTTTCCACCATTACTAGACACATCCGACATTGCAGAACAACTCACACCCAAAGAATTAATTCTAGATTGCATGGAACAAACTGCAACTGATTGGATCATGGACACACAGATCAAGAACACTCGCCAATAGAATATACAATTGTATCGAGTTGTCAAAGCATGCCAACTCCTTCACCAAGGCAAGTTGCTCACCAGGGATCAGGTTCACTAGAAGTTTCCTCATCACATGGAGGAACTCAACGCAATGGGGAGGATTGCTTCCTAAGGGGGTAGGAATGATCCAAGTGGATATTGGTGGCCACTTGCCAATTCCACTTGGACCCCCACCATTGTTTCTCTCAGCATTTTCAGTTTCCTTAATTGTAGCACAACTTACTATTTTTAGCAGTTTTCCAGGTCTTGAACTTCCGAAGCTATTTTGAGGCCCTAAATGATGTTTTTGGGAAAACTGGAAGCAACATGGGTCCATGGGCTAATGTTTCTCTTCCCAAAGTTGCAGTTCTCAGATAGATCTTTCTAACGAGGTATTGTGTATGTCAAACAGAGATCATATGCCAAAGTTACGACCCTGGGAAGTTGATGTACCAATTTATCCAAACGGGGCCCACAATTTGGCGTTTCATCTTCTAGGGTTAGGTTTTTGGATGTTTAGGGCTTTCCGTTGTTTCTCAACAATAAATAGGCCTTCGAGGCTCATTGTAAGGCAGTTCAGAGATATGTAGCCACCACATCTCTTCTGAGAGATAAGCTACCATCACCCTAGCTGGTTATTTCCATTACTGTTTGTAAGCATATTTTAGTATTTTACATTAATGAAATGAAGTATTCTTTCCACTGCATATCTGTGTTAATGGTTATCTCTATAATTTGTTGTGTTCCTATTTAAATCTAGATCAATCTTTATGTGCAGAAGATGTGAATTGGACGATAGTTGTTCAATCAATAGAACAATAGCATCTCATAAAGGAAAAAGACAACGTCATTGGCAAGGTAGGACAATAGAAGACCGGGTAGACCGATGCTATTTTATGACAGAATCAGATCGAGTATTGTGAAATCCTTAGGATCATATGATCTTAAGGGTTCTCTTTTATCTATTTACTTTTCTAATTGTTATATATAAGTCCGAAAGGAAAACTACACGAGTAGTTCAAAAATTCACAGTTTGTAATTATCCTTTTGGACATATAATATTGTTACTTTGGTGATGTTGTAACTCTGTTATTCATTTTAATGAAGAAGAATGTGTTTAAATCATAATTGTATTCTGAGTATCTCATAGAGGAGACTTCCCCAGTTAAGAGAAGATCTACTGCTTCACCTGTGCTATAATATTTTCTGTTTTACTCTTTATTGTTTGTTAATCTTAGGTTAATATGATTTTGATTATTGTGAGGATTGTCGATTTTGATTTGATTTTGTTGTTCTTCAAGATTCAGATTTAGCCATGTGTTATATATGAGTAGTGATTTTGGTTGAATTGATTATGCATTAGATCATTGTCCATTCCAAGTAATGTTATCATAGATTTCAGAGATAGAATTGATCACTTCCAGTAATATAGTTATTTGTTGTTCAATTATCAATTGCTAGTGAATTTGGATTTGTTGTTCAATTATCATTTGTTGTTTGAGTTTGCTTTAATGATTGAGCGAGTTAGTTTAAATTCCATTTAAGACTGCCAAGTGTGATTCTTAAATACAATTGTATTCAGATTCATTTGCTTTCATAACAGGTTAAGTAGAATTGAAAAGTATGTTATGAATTTATTTAAAAGTTAATTTTTTTTAGAATTGTTTGGATTGAGTTTGAAGAAATAGTCATTAGCAATTATAACGATTTATTATTAGTTAACCTATTAATTCACTGCATATATAGTGTTTACACTATTGAAATAAAATACTTGCCTTGGGTTGAAAATTAATGTAGGAATTAAGATTGCTTGTAAAAAGACATCTTAGTGAACCAACAAAGGCTACAACCTTCTCTCGTTTTCCAGCTTCTACTGGAAGGGAGCTACAACCCCCTAGCTCTTGAACTAGCTGATATGTTTACTAGTACGTAGCCACTAGCCTACAAAAGGCTACAACCTTATCTCTTCCTCCAGGGATCACGTTTCATAAATTTTGATACTGGATACTACTAGTACACAACAACACAATATGAAGGTCATATTGCATCAAATTTTCACACTCGACCCATCAGAAAATTTGAAACTCAAACTGGATCAGGCAATAATTAGTTAATCTAAATAGTCAGATCATTGTCACCAGAACACTATGTTGAACCCAAAAATCTGCATCACCATTTAGAACCAACTGCAACCTCAAAAATAATACATCAGAATGCATATGCTACTTTACTGAACCCAACCTGCATGTATACACTACTTCCTTTAACCAAACCTGCATATACCTCCAAAATTATTGAATCATAAAACCTCTGAACCAAAACTATACCAACCAGTAACAATTTGATGATCTACTATCAAATTATAGGTATCTAAAAAGTTAGCAGCAAAGATAACCCTTCTCACTTAATCAATCAATCAATCCGAAGCAAACTCCTTATGCATTCTGTTTTACTTTTAGATCTAAGAAGATTTCATTAATAGATAATAGTAAAACAACAACACTAATCCGTTAGACCAGTCATTTCTAAACAATAAGCTTTTCTTTTGCATATGCTACTTGGAAGAGTCGAACCTCCATGTATACACACTTTTACTAAGGAAAACCAACGTACAACTTTGTTGCTATTCCAGACTTCAGACATACCTAGATCATGATATTTAAAGAATAAAACATGCATAAGCAATCAGATCAACCCCAAGCAATATAACATCATATAATGATAAGTCATTTCAGGTCTCATGCTAATCCAACATTGTATCCAAGGTGCAAAAAATATTTCAGATCATGTCATAATCATAGCCCCTATAGCATAAAATATACTTCAGATAGAAGTATTCCTGACAAACCCTTTTTTCTTGCACACTTGGCCCTTTGATCTTCTCCTCCTTATATAGTTTTTTGCCTTCCTCAATATCTCAAACCAAAATAACACTTAGAGCTTATGGTATTCTTGGACGGGATCAAATAAACATTACCCCACTCAATATTTTTGGCTGATACCATGGTATTGACCCTTGGTATTCTTTAAACTTGAATTTCCTTGATTTTCCAACCCATACACACTTTTCCTCTTGTGAAAGTGTGTGTATATGTATATGCTCTTTTTGTTCTGTGAGCCTGCATCTATATGCTACTTTGACAAGGTGAACTTGTGTATACAACTTAAACTATCTGAAAACATTGTTTTCCTTAAACTTCTTGATTCTCATCAGTAGACCTTTATTCCACCTTCCTATTCTCTTATACCAATGCCATGTTACCTCTGAATTTACCTACAGAGAGTTTCCTTTTATCAAATTTGAACTTACCTGTAAGTGAGTTTCCATCAAAAACAACACTCGTATCATAATGCCAAAGCAAGTGCGAACAATGTTACTCATGCTTTAGAAGGATGTTTAACTAGTTCCAAATCATTGTACTCAGATGCCATGGAGGCTATAGTTTGCTTCCAGCCAAACACAATTACACAGTTTGGGGATGTCATCTCACAATAAAAACCTTAACACTGATACGTGAACAAGGAAGATAAAATAGAATTTTTTGAGTTTGTGTTATTAGAAACTCAAGCATGATAGTATTTTGTGTTGTTAGGTTGTTTAGTTGGCTCTACCCTATTTTGTGTTATATGGGTACGAGTGTAAATTGTAATATTACTTGTAATTAATTTGTAAGTGGAATTCGAAGTGTCAATATTGGAATGTTAATAGTCCTAATGTAATGTAATAAGTTATTTTGTAAAGAAGTTAGAGATTCATAAGGGAAGTGAAAAAGTCACAAAGTCGAGTTGAGGAGTCACCCCCTCTTGTTATAAATAGAACCTCATAACTCATGTAAATGGATTTTGGTAGCCAAGCTTTTAGTTAGGCTTGGGCTTAGAGTCAGGAGCTTGGAAGTTTTGTGAGAGCCTTGGATTCTCCGTAGCCTCTAGGAAGTATGTTTCTTTGAAGGAGTAGGTGATGTTGACTTCACGTTCCATTATTGGGGCTAGTGGTCTATCAATGGTGTATGTATTATTGGAACTTTCACTTAATAAAACACTCAAAGATGACACGTTTTCATGCATATGTTGTAAATGTAGTAGCACTATTATTGTTATGTTTGTAATGTGTGCTATTTAACTTATTCTTATGCTTATGAACTCTTTTGTTTTCATTGGTATGAATCTTGTTCAATGTGTGTTGTTGTATTAATTCATTACTATTAACTTGTTAACTATTTCACATATTATCTTATGATGTCATAAGGCTCCTGTGTTCGTATTGTAATATTAAAAAAACCCTCCATTTAGTTTTACTTAGTTATCCATAAATAATGGGGACCCTTCTTTCTTTTTATAAAATTCTTCAAATTTCAATAAATATTGGGACATTTTTCAATTAGTTATAAAATTTAATAGGATTGAAGTATTTCCTTTATCGGAAGCCATATATTAGAGTTGTGCCTTTAAAAACATGTGATAAAGATAAAGCCTGATAGGTCGCACTTACAAAGTCAATCTCGTATCAGAAGACTTTAATCAGACTCCTATTATATCGTAACTTCTTTTCAAAGAATTTTATGATTAAACTCCTCCTTGATATTATTTTCCTAGATGCCAAATTTATTAATAGAACCACATTAAATGTGTTTTACTAAGGTTATTACAAAACTTGCACATATTTATATCAATGGAAATTATCATTATCCACTAGCCCCACAACTATCATTTATTATATCCGTGCATCCGTTATCATAATTTTTATCATGTGACACTTTTGGCATTCAACACCTCCGATATTCAACACCTTTGATATCCCTCACTTCTAATACCTCTCACTTCCAATACCTCTTATATTTCGATTAAAAATCTTTATCAGAACTCTTTAATCAGATGTCTTCCATTAAATCCTTTGATATGCTACTCCAGATATTAAACCTCTGATAGGGCTTCCCCAATATTCTTCATGCCTATTTTCTTTAGATCCTTTTGTCTGATATCTGTCACGATCATTACTATATTAGCAGGTCGAATTATCGTAACTTTCTAATGCAGTTCTCCAATATTTTTCTCTGGTATGTTGATTTGGAAATCCCACGTGATTTCACACTCACACATCTAATCATTGAGAATGGAAAAGTTATTGTTTTGGAAATCATAAATGCTTCCATTCATTTCACTTCAATTTTATAGATTTTCTTTAAAGAAGAGATTGTTGTTATAAAGTCTCATTATTTGCACTAAGTCCTCTGTGAGTAAAAGGTTTTTTCTCATCGTTGTGTTTTCTACTTCATGCTGGTTTGGATCACTATGACAACAAATAAATGTCAACATAATGGAAGGGTAAGATGAAAACTATATCTAAACAACAATCTATCACTCCATCAGTTGAAATAATTGAAGAAAGTAGTTATGTCAGGGCTCTTTTCTAATATAATGTGTTCTAAATACTTTAGACAATCCTCTTGGGAATCAATATGTAAACTCTATGAAGATGAAGGACCTAGGGTTACCCAGAGGGTAACAAATGTTGATAATTCTACTCCACTATCAAACACAACCTATAGTGTTGTGGCTTATTCCTCCTTACACATGGTTGCAACTAGACCTAAAATTCTCCCCTATACCAATATGGTTATGTGGGTCATAGATAATGTGAGCATTCCTAATAGGAGAAATGTTACAGATAGGCAAACAATCATTAGATATTTTGCTGGAGAAGACTTGAGGAGGTTGTATCATCTGCCTCAGGCTTAGTGCAAATACGGCAAGAAATACTTTGAGACATTTATGAAAGAACATGAACATGCATCAGAGTCGATTAAAGGATGGAGAAGGGATCCAAACAAATGAAAACAAGAGGAAATAGGTTAGTATGTTGTAGATTCCCATAAGCGGAATTTTGAGGTCCAAAATGGGCCTTCTAAGAAAAATTTACAACCAAAATAGACTTTATAATAACAAATGGGATTCAAGATGATGATTCAACCATGGGGGATGATTCACCATTTTTTGAGAAGAAAGGTAAAAATATTAAAAAATAATAAATAATAAAACTACTTTTTCAACTCATATTTTAAACTTATGTCACTAAGGTTTTACTAAAATTTTGAGTGGGATTACTCATTGGATGCAAAATTTAATTCCTCATCCGAGCAGTACCCATGTTGCATACTTTTGATGGACCCTGGTACACGAAAAATGAAAAAACATGATTGCAATCACATTTTTCATATATTTCTTATTTTCCTTGTAGCAGGGTCCATTGAAAGTATGCAATATGGGTAATATTGGGATTAGGAATCAAATTTTTCTTCCAATGAGTGTTTCCACTCGAAATTTGAGTAAACACATAAGGAGATAATTCTAAAATATGAGTTGAATTTTTTATTTTTTCTTTTTTCCCTCTAAAATTTGATGATGTAATATAATCTTATTTTATTATTTTCACTATTATTTTATAATTTCCTTAGGAGGCTCATTTTAGACCTCAAAACTACCCTAATTCTTGTTGGTCCCTATTCTCAGATAACTGCTATGATGTGTAATATCTATGCACAACCTAATACACACAAATTTCTTGATCAATGGGTACCACTTATAGATGGGGCTTAAAATGGTTTTATTTTTCATTGGGCTAATGTACTCTCAAATAATGTAGTTTTCCATATCTTGTATTTTATAATCAAATGAAAATTTTATAAGAACATAATTCTCCCCTTCTACATGAGTGCTTGTGTCATGGATGTCTTGTTCTTTTCCATGGATTTTTCATCTATGGGTTGGAAGTGGACTTTGGAAGACCCAATTCCTATTCATATCTACCATGATAATCTTTGGGATTCCAAATATTTACCACATTTCTATAAAATCTGTCATGGAGTCGTGTTACCAACATACTATATTATTTTTGATAAAAGAGCTCCATGGGTATCTCCAGAAGATGAAATTGGCCTGCTCCGAGTAGTAAATTGGTTTGGTGAAGAATTTTTCACTTATGTCAAAGTGTATGGGAGTCTATCCAACCCTCATTTGTTACCTATGGTTATTCCTGATAAACCTCTTACTAGAGAGGTAGCCTATCAGACTGTGGGAAATGAGATTTCTAAAGTTTTGAAGGAATCTAATAAAAATATGTGGTCTATTTTTCCTGCCCATCTTGGTGTATATGCCTTAGATAACAATAAGAATGCAATTATTGAAATAAACACCAATCAAGATATCAATTTCCCCACTATACCCAATAGATAGTATGATCCTCATCAAATTTTCAAAAATATTACAACTACATCGAGCATCAGGCAATTTCCACATGATCCAGATAAGTTTGATGATTTCTTTAAGAGAGACTCTACTTATTTGAAGGTTGTAAAACAAGAAGAGAAAGAATTAACTCTAGAGGAAACCATTTAGTTCACTTAGAACCGGGTCTCTAGGTTGGTAAAGTTTCCAATAGATTTATTATAGATTCCCTAGGAGAGGACTGTTAATAATGATGTTGTAATTGTTGGTTCTACAAATCTGCTGATGTTTTTCAGTGAAGAGAAACAATCTCCTCTTCTTATTATCAAGAAGAGGGTTTTATGACTACTTCTAGGCTAGAAGAAGTATAGTAGCAATACAATCAAGGTCTTAATTTTAAGGCTAATGAATCTGTTAGTGTCAGTCTTTACAACCTTCCTCCAGTGATCAAATATACTCTTACAAAGTTATTTTGAAGTGTCAAGGTCAAATTTTGTCATTTCAGTGAGTTTTCAAGCAAAATTTGGTCACTAGGTATTAGGTCTAGGGTTTGCTTTCATTCCTTCTAAAGTTGTCCAAATGGCGGTCTATGTCATCATTTAGCTGAGTCTATCATCATTCATAGGGTTTTCATTATCATGTCAGTGTCTAATGAGTCATTTTACGTCTTATTCATGCTTCAGTCGTGCCTTGGCAAGTTCATTTCCCTCTCCTAGGGTTTTGAAGCCAATTTCTCTTGGATGGTCAGATCAATGGCAAAACTTGTTTCCTGATGTTCATACACCTTCCCCTATCCTTAAAGTACTATATCATACACTTCCCAACACTCAGGTTCCCCAAAATCCTCATTTTTGCACAAACCCTAGTTTCTAGCTACAACCTGGCAATTTTCTAGGTTTGGCCTTTGATTTGCCCTTTTGGACCCCTTCCCCTCACTCAATCTCTGAGATTCCACTTTCCCCTGCTTCCTAACATCCCTTCCCACTCCCAAAAATTTCCCCAAGAATTTAGAAGCCCCTTATCCCCTTCATT
>APFE031522983.1:0-14425 GCA_000404065.3 Pinus taeda | reverse complement strand
CAACCAACTCAGACTTGACAACAATCTTCACTTCTTAATTTTAAACATCTTTTTTGACGGCTTTAAGCAACAAGCAGCATTGTCAATATTGAGTTTCGCTCACTTTGACGTGTGCTCACTGCTATGTTGTAACTTGTCATTGAAAATAATCTTAAAGGTCATAGACTCATATGTTATTAACTTATTTGTTAATAATAAATATTTTAAAATAATAAGTTATGATTCATAAGTAGTATCTCATGTATCGATCTTAGTATACAAAGATGTTAAAGTTCTAAACCATTTTATTATAGCCTTGTCTGAGTTCAATGCTGTCCGGAGTGGATATAATAGTAGCTTCCAAGCGCAGCCATGAGAACACGGCTAGTTTATCAACATTCACCTTCCAATTACTTATTCTAGAAAACCTAGTTTTCGAGTGGGCTATGATAATTATTAATAAGTTAATAACCTATTTTTTGAGTGGGCTATGAGTAGGTAGCAGTTAGCACTTTTACTGACTTGCCTCTGGCTGCATGATTTCCTTCTAAACCTGATGAATGTGTCAAATATTTTGACTTTCATGAGTAAGTTATAACTTATCAAGTAAACCATAACAATTATTAATTTATTGGCTGTTGCTAATCTGTAATCTCCAAGTAGGCAATTGATGTGATATCTGGGCAGTGGGCAATGATCTCATTGATCAATCGTTTGTGTCCAAGGCATACAATCATTTGAGTCTCAAACTGTTCTGTGTATACAAGCCGAGACCTATAAAAGCCAATAAAAAAGAATCTCTGCTATCATGCTATGCAAAGTTACAATAACTTAATACTAAATAGTTACCAACTTACCTGGTGGACCGGTGGTCGATTCTCCTTGTTGAGAGTCTGCTCCTTGCTGCAACAGCACAATCACTTGCCAACAGCACAAATCACTTGCAAAATGAAACTATTAACGAGCAAACACGCCCTTTTCATACCCGCGCTGGGCTTAGCGAGTCCTGGAAACAGGACACGTTTTCCAAAATCGCGACACGCTCTTCAAAATCGTGACACGACCTCGGATTCGACATGTCATAAAGGGACACGACGTGTCATAAAATTTGGACACAAATCCGTACCGAATCGTGTCGGATTCGCTGGATTTGCGATTCGAGGGGCCTCTAGGGCGAATCCGGTGATCTAGATTGTAAGTATATAAGTTATGTATTGTTAATTGTAAGTATATATATATATATATATATATTCTTTTAATTATTAATTCAATTTAACTTTAGTGATTGGAAGGAATATTATTATCTTTTTTTACCCAGATTCAATTCTCACAAATGATATGATAAGCTTTGTTATAATAACCTCAAGCCTTGTTGTTAAGTGTAAAATATAAACAATTATAATACATATCTCTCTCATGACAATAATATATCCATCGTGAATATATATATATATATATTATATATTATCAATTGGTTTATTTTAAGTGTTAGGAAAGATGTTATTATCCTCACTACCCTAATGTCAATTTTCCACAAATGATATAATATTTGTTATAATTATAATTTATCTCAAGGCTTGTTATGAGTCTAAATAGCACCTCAAGACTAATTTTATTCCTCCTCTAAAAATAAAGGATGTTTTCTCATGTAAAAACTTATTCTTTCATTATATAATTATATAAATTTTAAATATTATTAATTTATTTAATTAATATTATATATCTTTTTTAAAATTTAAATACAAAATTGTTATTTAATTAATTATATTAAATTATAGTCAAGTCTCACTAGCAGATTGGCTGAGGATGGGCCTCATCAGCAAGGAGACCCAGGATCAAACCTCACAGAGGTTGTTGCGCCCATGCTAGGGGGAGGAGATATGCTAAAATCCAATCGGCTTAGGGCTGTTGTGGCCTAGGCAGGGTGTGATCCCCAGGTGACTTTGACGGCTTTGATTCCCTTGGGTCACGGTTTCTCAAGCCATAGGTCAAACATGGAAAAGCACAGACAACTTGACAAACAAGAACAAAAATGATATTAAATTATAAGTTTATAATAAAAAAAATTATTCTTCTATATATTATTTTTTAAACCCATGAACAATATTTAATTATTTGTTATTAATATATATATATATATATATATATATTGGTAACACATTAACCCTAGGTCAGAAGCCATCTTGTCTATTGGATGGAAAATGAACTACCCACAGTGGGAAGTTATCACCAAGAATTATGTGAAGATTGTCAAGCTTGGATGCCCTTGGAATAGTTTAATCCCCAAAGTGCTTCCCATTCATCAAACCCTCCCCTTGAAGTTTGGAACTAGGACCTTTGATGAGGATAAACCCCATTCATACCAATTAGTCTACATCTCATGGGTATTATTAATATATAATATTAAAATTAATATATATTATTAGTATATTAATTAATATATACTATTAATGTGTGGCTTAGAATTAGCATGCTCCAGCTCTCCAACTTGGTTGATTGGTCCTGCTGGCAGCTCATACCCAACATCCTCCCCTCTCTAGTACCCCTACAAGCCTCATCTCTTTGTATCTCATTGTTCTTGCTACCCTAGCTTGGCTTTGTCTCGTTCCCACTCTCCCCTCCTTTGTGCCCTCATTTTATTGAATTTCGTGATGGATGTGAAGATATCGGAACAATGCCCAGCGTGTAAAATTTAATCAGCATTCACCATAACATGCATTCCGTGTAGTGCATTAAATTTAATCTGTATTTGTTGTAACCTCCAAACCTAAAGCCATGTAGGACCTACACACATATCACTGCATTGGAGCATCCAAAGCATGTCAAAACGTTTTGGTAAAGTTTGCATGTGTATGAAATCAAACAGACACCAATATCACAGACAGATGTGGCATTGGTCTTAGGCAGATCCCCATGGATATAGATCCAAAGTTGTATCTCATCCAAGAATCCAGATATCCAAATCCCAAGCCTGACAAATCCAAAAACATTACACAACCCTTTTCTACTCCAAAACCTTTTGGCACACCCTCAACCCAACACATTCCACCCTCCCAACAAAGTTAGACCCTGTTACCCACCAAAATGGGTAACGCCAAAGGAGAAAACTCTTCTACATTTGACATCTAGCTAGATAGTCAACGAGCAACCCCTGATAGCCACTATTTAATGATGATATGTCATGTGCCTCTGACATCTACATCATCCATATGCCTCTTCCCATCCAACATTTCCACTTGGATGAAAGTGGTCTACTATTCAAAAGGTAGTTTGATCATTTCGTAATCAGGTGCTTATACTTGTTTGTTTTGGGCAATTGGTGTGGATATAGGGGTGATTTGGAGGATTGACCGATCTTGATTGTAAATCTATTGTTTCAACTTACCAAGGGAGTTTTACCTATAGCCCTATTCTAGTGGGACCTCCCTTGAGGCCCTACGGTTAAAAGAGGGGCACTACTTAGAAAATCCAAAGGAGATAGCGTGTTCATTATCCCCTACACCATACTTTGACACTTTCCATGCCACATTACAAGCCCCATATACCACATCCATTCTTCGAGTCTAACTTGTCATTGTTTCATTGTGATTTAGCACCCTCATGTCCACACTCCTTGAGTAGGGCCAAAAAGCATTTCCCTTGAGGTTGATGCAACTAAAAGAATGGAAAAGCGTATTTGACCACAACAAAAGAAAAAAAAAAGAAAATCAAAATGCAAAATATGGCCAAGACATAAGTTAACGGGTGGGAAAAAGACTAGCATGAGTTCTACCCTCCTTAGCCATCACGTGGTTCCTAAGCACATGATACTCCTTTACACCAAAAGGAACCCTTGCATGTCCCAAACCTAATGAGTGATGAATTGTCTCATCTTTGAGGGGCAATATAAAATACTACATCATAAAGAGAAAGCTCTAACCCTTAGCTACGCACCGTAATATAAATTATTATAAAAAAGAAGTAAAAGGCGCACTAGAGGGGTGGAAAAAGCAAGCCGAGCAAGGTAACTCATACCTCCACGATTGCTCCCTCCCTAAGTCACATGACACGAGGACACGCAGACACGGAGGACACTAATACGAGATATTCAATACGAAACGCAGCGACCTGAAAAGGAAACAACACGAGGACACGTTTATTATATATTTATAATATATTATATATATATATATATATATAATATTATACCGAAATATAGTTTTTTATCCATATTAAATTGCAGGTTGCAGCTTATCTAATCAAATTAAAATATAATTACTTCTCAAAGTTAACTCAAAAGTTAGAACTGTTATATGATTCAATATGTTCACACTGCATACAAATTGACTCTTGAGCAAAACAACTCAAATTGCCCCAGAGATGGAGCTGTTGATAACATGCAGTCTTGCTGTTTCTTACTGTATGTCACAAACCACAATAATTATGCACTGTCAAAGCCTGTGACTAACTTGGGTTATTGCAGAGGTCTGATATAAATTGCAGTGGTCTGATCTCTTCTACAGTGGCATTACATTGACATTTTTGCCTTACATCTAAGCACTAGAATTGGTCACTGAACTTTGGCACTATTCCTTGCATCTTGTGAATGATTTTGTGACTGATCTCATCACTAAGTGGACTGATATATACTGCAGTGAGCTCACCTTTGTTGACAATAGTTTACTTGGAGGTTTGGTGCATTTCTTGAAGTGATTATTATTGGTATTGGGAAGCTATAAGGACATTGGCATTTCTCTTGATCTGTCTCTTGTGCATTGTGAAGGTTACCCTTTGTTTGGTCACTAAATGGTCTTTGTTTCTTTTCTCTAGTTGCATTTCAAATCTTTGCATCTCATTTGCATTGATTAGCCTCTAGTTGCATAATCAAAGGTCACAATAATCTATCACTGTTATATATCATATATGTGTTTTATTTGTGGTCTCATAGATCCGTTAAGAGTCTGTCGTGGATATTACTAAGAATTTTTCAGTTTTAAATTTTAATTCAATATTTAGTTTATGGATCCAATCCTTGTCAATAGGTTACATACTTGTTACAATATGGGTAATCGCACTATGAGCCAACCGGAGTTGCATTACCGTGGAGGGAGGTATTGTAATGACAAACTGAGAGCGGGTTGGTAACCGAGAGGACTAAGCCACGGAGACAATACACAATGGTATACACGGTGAAGGGTATGTCGATTGTTGCGTATGGAGGCGAGGATGTTGTGGCCAAGTATGGTGACTGTTGCGTATGGAGGCAGCGTTAATATATGCGACAGTGTCAAGGTATGGCACATATGGCAGAGTCGATTGTGTTAAAAAAAACACAGTGAATAATACAATGCTATAACACCAATGCGGGAGTGGGTTTAAAAAACTAGAAGTGGGTATGGAGCGGTATTACACCAGACTAGAGCCCATCTCATCATAATTTGACAAAAATAAAGAAATGTACAGATAAAACACGGGTTCCGGTTTAGGGGTTCCGGCTTACTGGTTTACGGGCCGGTCCTGAACGCTGCACACTGCACAACAATCGGCACGGGCACCAGCCGCACCACAATCTACTCCAGACTAAAAATATAATGCTAACTTCAAACACCCTGCTCCACACGACAGCTCCAGACTACAGCAGGACGAAAATAACCGGGAAAAATCCAATGCATAGGCTTTAAATGACGTTTTTTGCGCGGTACATATTCAACCTATCGAAATACGTTAGGGCAACGTTTTCCACCACCCAAATACGCGTTTTCTAAATTCAGGACACGAAGGAAAACGGAGAATACGTATTCAATTTTTCAGGACACGTTGAAAATCGTATTCGACACGTATTAGGGCCGTTTTCATGTCCAATACGTAAAATACGGGACACGGGACCCTGGGGGACGTGTCCTGTGACTTAGTCTTCTTACATTCATACACTCAAGATGTGGACTCCTTGACCACGACACTTGGCCATGAAGCCTTTTCCCTTTCATTGTCATACATTTACACTAATGCCTATTGATTGAGAGGTTGACCTGGGAAATGCCACCTCGCTTTGAGGGTTGGAAGCACTTAATAGGGTTGACCATTAGCCACCTCTATCAAGGTAGGGAACACCTTTACAAGACTTGGTCTAGTTAGATATCAAAAGGTGATCATTGTTTGAAATGTTAATATGCCCTTAACATCCAAGTTTGGTCCACTTAGATGCTCATATGATCTTAGTCTATGATGGACGGTTATTTTCACTTGAGTTCATGTTGTTTTTGTCAAGTGGTCCATAGTAGCCCAAGCCTTGAGGGTTCCCACTCCATAGGTACCCTGTCCTCTTCAAAGAGATTGATGGCTTAGAAGATGCAACGTTGAGAGAGTTGGGCCTCCTGATGACTTTGGTAGATGTTAATCCTAGAGCACCCTTAAGACCCAGCGCGTTGGTCTACTTTGACCCAGTGTAAAGGATTCTTGATAATTGCACCACTAGACCCAACATGCCCCCTACTGGCCTTGACACAACTTGATGGGCAAGACTTGATTCAAAGCCCAAATCTGAATGGTCTTTCATTAAGAGACTAGGGTGGACTTATTTCATTTAGAGAAATCCCTAACACGAGAGAGAGAGAGAGAAGGCCTTGCTTTAACAATTGGAGACCCATAGAGATGACAAGATGACATCCTAGCTGGACTTGGGACCCCAGAGAAGGATTTGACGTGGATTTGAGGGCTTTTCCTCAAATTTTGAATCATACTGACATTCTGACACTTTTCCATACCTCACTTCACCATTGCATGGCATTTGGAGGCTTAAAAGGGCATGATGTCAGCAAATTTGAAGGCTACGGCTCACACGTGTAAGCATTTATGGCTTATTTTGTCAGTTAGCTAGTGGGTTGTCTTGTAACCCAAGGTTATCTTATGTCAAACTTGTCTTAGGGGCTTCATTAGTCAAAAATTAATTGAGGTAGACCTCATATAAGTAGAGGTCACCTCATTTGTATTGTTCATCATCACTGGTGGATCAATTTAGCGTAGCTAAAAAAGTCTTGTATACTTGTGGAGATGTGGTCTTCTATGGAGATTTTGCTTTTGGATACATTCTCTTGTTGTGGAAACATCATTTTGGGATAATTAAGGATTGGTTAATGCATTTCTTGTAAGTATTCTATATTGTTGAATATATTTTTATTTCTATTGCATCGAATAGTTATTGTTAGGGTCTTTATGTGCTACTTTGTTCAATATTTTTCTATGAATTCTTGGCAAGGTAATGTATACATTACCCTAAAAGAATGTGCAGTAATCTCTTGAATGAATCATCATGTTAAGTAGTCTTCAATGACTTTATCCCCTCATAAAATGATAACTAGGGTTTTTCTTACCCTTACTCCATACTAGGGTTTGATTCTTCCATTAGTAAGTCTCCCTTTAGACTCCATCACACAAGGATCAAGCACTGCGCTTCCACATGTGAAATTTTTAATATTGTTTTTTATTCACCTATCTGAAAAGATTATTTGTCTTCTATAATTTATATGTGACAAATACTTAATCAAACACCACTGCAACTTCACGAAAAATTAAATCACGTGAACTAAGAAAAATATTGTGCGCACACAAAATAATGAACCTCGATATTTTTGGACAAATGTCCTTGGAAAAACCCCTAAGGGAAAACCAGTGCAGTAGATGAGGATTTTTGTTATTCTTCTTCAGCAAATCTGTAATTGATAAATAATACAACTACTTGTCGTAAACTGGCAAAGCTCCGGCAATTAATTTTTTCCAGCTACCAGCATGTAAAAATACCTAGAAGGAACTTAGTCTCCCTCTGCAAGATAAATCGGTCCTCCAGAGATAATTTGGCGTCCCTTTGCAAGTGTGTACGGCCTCACACATGTGGCCCTAGCTAAAGGAAATTCGGCCTCACGGCCTCTAGTAAACTCGACCTCCTCTAGCAACAAAACTCAACCTAACCTCTCGGCCTTCCCTAGAAGAAATCAAGCTCAAAAACTGCCTCTCTCCCACACATGTGTATATAAAACTCGGCATCCAAAAAAATCTCAGCCTCCTACAAACAAATCAAACTGGCAATTTTTCTCCCTCTTATATCTCAAAAACTGGAAGAAATTGATGCAAAAATTCTCTCCAGGAACCTTGTCCTCAATCACTGTTGATTCCTCGTTGTTGTTTGTCCTAGGAGCTCCCACAAACTACTGAGCATCCCAGAGTGTTTGTTCAAACTTCAACCTCACGGTTCCTCCTGCCAATTATAGATGATGGAATATCCACCTCTATTTCATCATGTTGCATCTCCCTAATTGGTTGCATCTATTGCTCCATACTTTGCGAACTCTCAGTTACTCTTGCACCTGAGCTTGTGCTCGTACTGGTAACCATACTCGTGCTTTGTTGTCCTTGATCCTGCTACTCAACTCTAGGAGCTTCTATTAGTTGCTCACTCTAATCATCTACAGATGACAGATCTATGGACCTCCTGTATGCCTTGTCCTCCATAAACTTGACATCTTGCCTGACAATAATCCACCTGGCCCCTGGAATGAATATACAATATGTCGTAGAGGTCTCACTGTATAGCACAAAGTATCTCCTCTCTGCAATCTGTTCTAACTTGGAACATGTATCTCCTTGAATGTGACAATACGCTAGGCTACCAAATATCCTGAAATGATTGACATATGGCCCTTTCGCTGTGAATGCCTCCTCTAGTGTCATCTTGCCCAATGCTCTCTGTGGTCACACCTTAGAAAACATCTTGAAACTTTTTTCTCCCTCTTCTCTCACATTTTCAGCCCTTTTAAGGCAAGTCGTTAGAACTGAATTCAACTAGGAGGATTGTGTTGGCCTTTGGAAGGGTCCTTCACATGGTTTAACCCTCATTGCATCAAGTTTCATCCTTTTACATGAAACATTCCTCCATTTTAGGGTTGATGTTACGATTCCTGGGTATTTTTTCCCTTACATAAACCTTAATCTAACCCTAGGCTTCAACTTGGAGCTTATTAAAGGCTTGTTGCTCCAATTATTGATCATATATAGCTTATCAAACCTTTTCCTAGCCTTGTGCACCTTGGAAACCTTTTCTCCTTACCTGTTCACTAAAACCCAAGTCACTGGTGCCTTAGATAGGCCTTTGGGAGGGCACACTTTGCCTTGTCTTTGCTTATTTGAGCCTTGTCCTTAAACCGAGTGTCATTCTTGGGCCTGTCCTTGTCACCTTTAAGTCTTAGAATTTGAATATCTATTAGGTGACCTACATAGGGAAGCCTAGCTTATGCTGAAAGTCCACTATAGCGCAGGTTGTGGTAACCGTGGCGACAGTGGGCCTCCACCTCATAGTGTTTTCCTTTGGTCTAGTCCTTGTCTTATGAACCCTATCACAAGACCTGCTAGATATTGAGGCAACACACCCCATATCCTATTTTTCTCATACAATCTCCCTCTGTGTTATTCCTACATAGGCCCCCATCTGCATCACCATTTACCCCCACCTCTTGCCATCTTTTCTCCATCAAATACATTTGGAGAATAATCTAAGTTATGAGCACCCATCTCTACTGGAGAATCTGAAAACATAACACAACCTTTTGCCACTCCAAAACCTTTGAGCACACCCTTATCCCAAGACATTCCACCTTCCCACCTAACTTACACCCCATTTCCTAGTTTTCTCATACAATCTCCCACTATGTTATTCCTACATAGGCCCCAATTTGCATCACCTTTTTACCCACCTCTTGCCATATTTTCTCCAACAGAGACATTTGGAGAATAATCTAAGTTATGAGCACCCAACTCAAGTGGAGAATAATCTAAGTTATGAGCACCCACACCCCAACTAATAAGGAAGGCCTCCACACTGAGTTCCACACACATCATATAAAATCTTGAGTCCTACATTGGAGATATAATTAACCATGTGGTTTGTTTTGATTTCTCCTAGGCATGGTCCCAACATATCATTAACCCAATATTCAAATTGGGGCCAATTCATATCCAAATAATTATTTGACAATCATGGCTTTTTATACAAGCTCTAAGCTACAGTTATTCAATTATGATTTTCATACAAGCTTGATAGTACCCACTTCAAAGCCAAATGACAAGTAGGCTCTCGTAGAAAGCACCAAACCATGGACCACATATTGACAGGTCATTATTAAGAAGGCTCTTCTTCCTTCTTCAAAAGTTTTTTGTAGTTTGGTAGACTTTCATAAGCTATTTGACACAATAGCGACGGAGTGGTTGTTTCAGAGGCTATGTGATAATGGCATTTCAATAACCTCCCAGTGGTGACCATAAGACTCTACCAATCCATTCTTAGCAAATCTTTGCACAGCACATAGCTTATATAATTTCATTATTTCATTCAAAGAACCAATGGAATTAAGCAAGCATGCTCTCTCTCACCGAATCTATTTCGGATATACATGGATAAGCTAGACCCATTCCTCCATGAGCATATTCAAGATAGTAATAGATGTCTTTTATACCATGTGCTAGTATCTCTAACCTCTTTGTTGATAACTTGATCCTTTTGGCCTCCTCGCTTGAGGGCCCACACAAATAGATTGATTCCCTCTACAACTTCTATGACCTTTGAAAGTTGGCAATTAACCTGGGGAAAACTAAGGGTATGATCTTCACCACATAGAAGAGTGTTCTCTCCAACTTCCATTTCCACTTGTGAGGACATGTGATAAAATCATTACAACCTACACTTATCTAAGGTTCCAACCTCTGGGGCCACATTTCAACATGAATCAACCCCTTCAACCTCAACTCTACAAGGGATATCAATCCCTTTCACTCATCAAGTAATGGTGTTTCTATAACTAGTGCCAAGACATAATGTCCATGATGCAACTCTCGGATATGATCACTAAAACCATAGTCCTCTGTAGTTTGGAGATCTAGGGACAAAGTTTACTTTAAACCAATTGGGTCGAGGCTAAGAGTGTCAAGAACCTCCTTCTCAGGCACATCATCCAATACAATCGCATTGTCCCCCAACCCATCATTCAAGTAGAGTTTGGATCCCATTGCTTCCACCTTGAGGTCATCTCTCATCTGGTCTCTTTCCTTCATAGAGTTCAAAACTTTAGGGTCCCAAACTCTAAAAGGTACGATATAATTTTTTAGCACTATATTCCTCCAAGGTCATTTCCATAGTTATCCCCCTTGGTTGTGCCCATCAGTGGTTCTTGGAGTCTTCCTAACACCTTCAACTTATGGCCACCACTCCAAACCAACTACCACTTAAATGCAACTTGATACCTCTTGTCATTTAAACAGAACTTGAACCAAGCTATAAAAGAGGAAATTTACAAATAGTACACCCACACCACCTAGATCACACATTTTGAGAGTCATGGCTCAAATCTTCTATTTTGAGCACCTTTTGGAGCTAAAAGACAGGCTTATTGTCCAACCACCCTACATACCCAAACACTAGATGCATGCCCTTAGGATCCTCCTAGTTATTTTTGTGTGGACTCTTACAAACTTTGATTAAAGACCGATCACCACACCCTACAGCTAGATAGGATCTATCAACTTGTCCATTTGTAGGAGACAAATATGGAAGTGGATCTCATTTTTCCATGCCCTCTAAACTAGTGTTGATAATATCGCCGATACTGGGAAATATCGTGATATTTTCGGGGAGCCGAAATATGGCCAATAAATATCAATATCACCGATATCTCGCGAAAATATCGCGCGAAGATAGTAAATATCGCCAATCCGTCAAACCTGCGCCTAGGAAAGGGAAAAAACAAATTTTTTTTGCTCATTTTGGTTTTCTGAGTGTTGGAGAAGGAAGGGGAGAGCGTTGTGGTAGTTCTCAAGGAGCAATTGAGGATCAAAGAGCCATTATCACCACCAACTACGAATTTTTTGTTGATCAAAGATTGAAGAACAATGAGACAAACTTCATTTCTTCCATTAATAGGTAGGTTCTTAAAAACCCCTATGTTAATGATTTTTTTCATAGATTTATGGTTATTCTTGCTTGCATCTTTGTCTACCAACATTTTTCTTCTTCTTTTTTCCATTTGCTATGATTTTCATTCCCATAAGCCAATGCAAGGGTTTTCTCCATATTTGGATAGCAAACTCCATTTCTTTTTTTAACTTTCAAATGCAACCTCTTATTGTCATTTTTCATCTAACTCACATTGCAAATAGTGTAGCAAAAATATTATCTTGTAAAATGACGTGGTTATTACTTATTATTTTTCGTGTATGGGTGGAGTAATTTTAATCATTGATTCCAATTTTTTGTTTTTTGGTGCCCTAGGTTTGAATTAGCTCACTACAAATATGCCAAAAGCCTTGGACCCATTTTGGGAGTATGGGGAACTTGATGGTGGGACAAATCGGGCATACTATCATGCAAATTGTGTGGAACCAGGATGACAGGAGGGGTTACGCGATTGAAATACCATCTGGCTAGACTCCATGGACATGATGTTGGGCTTTGCATAGTCTCTAGTCCGGAGCTTATACAAAAAGCTCTTGAGGCAATTGATGAAAAAGACAGAAAGAAGGAAGAGGCATAAAAAAACAAGGTTGAACGTGCAAGTAGATCTTTCGGGATACGTTCTTCTGATTTTGAGGTTGAGGGTGGTGGGAGGGGCTCCACAGCATCACCTGCTGCTGCTAGTGTGAGGTCATCATTTTTGTTGCACGAACAGGACATGGAGTACAACCTTGCATAAAATCAATTATTAAAAAAAAAAGAGAAGCAAGAAGCAGAGAGTTATGGGGAGGTGTCTTTTCTGGAGCGACTTACCTCTCAGCATCACCAAAACCAATCCATTTTGGCAGCCAATGTGTGATGATATTGTTGTTGTGGGCCCAGGGTACAAAAGTGCTACATATGAGGAGTTGCAGGGGCCAATTATTCAAGGAAAAAAGCAAGACATCAACTCTAGATTGGCGGAGTTGAAACAAACATGGGAAGTTTCTGGATGCACAGCGATGTCTGATGGTTGGACAGATAGGAAGGGTAGAAAACTTCTAAATTTCTTGGTACATTGTCCTAAAGGTACCATGTTTATTAAATCAGTGGATGCATTAGCACATATCAAAGATGCAACAACGATATGTGAGTTGTTAGATGGGTTCATCTGGGAGATTGGTGTGCAGAATGTGGTGCAAGTCATAACAAACAATACAGCTAACTATGTGTCTGTTAGCAGGATGCTTATGGAGAGGCACTGCACATTGTTCTGGACTTCGTGTGCAACACATTGTATCGATTTGTTGCTTGAGGATATGGGGAAACTCTCCTTCATCAAGGAGGTGATTGATATGGCTAGGAGCGTCCCCAAGTTTATTTATAACCATGTTTTTGTTCTTAGCCTCATGAGGAGGTACACTAGAAACAAGAAGTTGCGGCGTCTTGCAATGACACGTTTTTACACCAACTTTATTATTCTTCAGTCTTTGCTTCGATGCCATTTCGAGTTGAAGCAAATGTTTGTTTCTGATGAGTGGCATGATTGTAGATACAGCAAGAGACCGGACGAGAGAGCCATTGCAAAAATGGTGTACTCTGACACGTTTTGGCAGGGAGTAAAAGAAGTGTGCTCAGTTAGTGAACTTATAGTAAAGGTTCTAAGATTGGTCGATGGGGACAAGCCTGCAATGGCTTATTTGTATGAGGCCGTGGATAGGGCCAAGGAGGCCATTCGTTCTTATTATGCAGACAAGGGTTCTGCTAGGCTTGATAGGCATATGATGTTATGGGATGTGATTGATAGTCGGTGGACAGGGATGCTTCATTGACCCATTCATGCAGCAACACTCTTCCTCAACCCCGCATTTTCATACAAATGCGCCTTTGATTTTGATGGCGAGGTGATGGAAGGGCTCCATTCCTATATTCAAAGGATGGTGGTACCTGATCTCGAGCTTCGTAGCAAAATCAATCGCGAGATACAGTTTTATCAGGATTGTATTGGCTTATTTGGCTTTGATGATGATTAGGGAAAGGACCCTCTTCATGCCACATATGTGACAAGTCATCACTCATTAGAATTTTCAATTTAGAATTTCTTTATTTATAATTCTAGATTTTTAAAATTCAATTATGGAACTTTTATTTGAAAGTTTAATTATGTTTTAAGTTTTTGAATTTTTTATTTCTTTATTTTGTTGTAGATATTTGGTGGCGAAGCTATGGTGCAAGGGCACCAAATTTGCAGAAATTGGCCATAAGAATCTTGAGTCAAACATGCAACTCTTCAGGGTGTGAGCACAATTGGAGTGTATTTGAGAAAATACACTCAAAAAAGCGCAACAAGTATAACTTTGAGCTTCAGCCTTCAGTTGAGCAATTACATTTATTGTAATTTTTAATTTTTAATTTATGACCCTCAAGTGTCAAGAGTCAAGAGTCAAGACTCATTAGTTTTTTTGACACTCTTACAGGTTTGAGTTCGCACACCTC
>APFE031522981.1:294688-327717 GCA_000404065.3 Pinus taeda | reverse complement strand
AGCATTCCTGTAAATTTTCCAGAATTTGTGTTTTCAGCAAATTTATTTTTTCAGCATTGTTGAATGTATGGTTATGGGAAAGGGCATTTAACTACATGGGAGAAATAAGGAGAAACTGAAAACCAGGGTGGGAAAACAAAAATTTTAACATTAACATTTTTAATGGAGTCCATAAGTCTAAACTTAGGGAAAATAAAATATTAATGTAAATTAATATAAAACTATGTTAGAATGGTCCAAAAGTCATGGATCAAGGTAGATCTAATCTTAGCCGTTGATTAGGGACTTAATTTCGGCTGTTGATTTGTCAACGAGAAAAGTATAAGGGGAGGCTTGAGGCCCGAGGGTCACTTGGAGAACACACCAAGAGATCAAGATTTCGACTTTCTAGGGCTGGGTTTGCTGAGAAAGTTGAGAGAGTGATCAAAGTTGCGACTGAGGGGCAGTGAATACAGAAGCAGAGAGGTAGAGATAGCATCGAGAGGATCAACGCAATAGCAGGAGAGAGGGATGCAGAAGCAGCCAAGGGTTCACGCAGAGCCATCCATAGCTCACACAGAGGCAGTCAGGTGTTGCGCAGTGCCTCAGAGGGTCAACGTGGGTGACGTAGAGGGCCAGAAGAATGACGTAGTGCCTCCAGAGGCTGACGCATGCCAAGCTAGAGTGACGTTGGGCTAATGCTGGGCCAGAGAGAGGCTGACGCAGTCCCTAGAGGCTGACACTGGGGTTTCGTGGGGCAGATTGGAGCTATGGAGTTGCCGGAGTGTTTATCCGGGGTTTCAACCAGAATATCTGCTTCCGAGTGGAGAGCTACTACTGCCGAGATTTTTCTCTGGTGGGTGAGCTGGATTTGGCACCCAGATTATATTCTAAAACTGCTTAATAAATCAAACCCTCAGATAGCTACACCAGTTTTCCCGCATTGGGTTTTTCCAGGGACAATAGATCAAAAACAACAGTGTCACTTGTGTGCTTGTTTGTGTTTCCTTCAGTTGATGATCTGTAATGTGTTGAGCATGCACTTGTATTTATTTACCAGTATTTACATGGTAAATAACTTGTTAATTAATAGAACAAGTAGGTAGGAATAAATCAGAAAGTACATGAAGGGTTTCTAACAGGTTAGACTTATAAATTTCAACAATATCTATCTTGTGGTTTATTGCCAATTTGCCAAAACCCAAATTTCAAGTAAAATTTACTGAACAGATTGCAATCCTGGATTTTGAGCAATAAGGGTTCCTTATATGTAAAAGGGTACCTGATAAGCATCAAGGCTGGAATTGTTTAACTTTCTGAAATTTATAAGAAGCGTAGGTTTACCCTGTTTTTGTCCAGAATGCTTGTTAAAATAGAAATCCAGACAGATCCATGAGCTTCTGCTTTTCTGCTTTTTCTCAATCAATTTTTTTTTATTATCTAGGAGCTCCTTCATTTCTTCTTTGCGCATCCTTAATTCTGTTGGAGACATTTGTATGGCTTCTGCATTCTGGGGAGTATCTAAATAATTTTCTTTACAAGGAAGATCCACAAAGCACTGTTCTCATGCCCAAAAGGCACCAGGTCAATTTGTAGAACATTCTTTCTTCAATTTCTTAGAGGTTGTACGAATGATATCATCAACATGCTTATAAGCGTTCTTTATAATTTTTTTGATACTGGTTGAGTTTCTGACTTGTTTTTCCAATAGGATCGTTCAGAGGATGATGTTGACATTGAATTTTATCTGAATTCCTGTTCTGAAGTTTAATGTAACGAACAAAGTTCATATATGCAACAGACTACTTCAGAAGATCTGAAATATATAAACATCCATGATAGGGCAATAATATATTATAAAAGAATATTTGAATAGAAGTGAGATGATTACAATGAGGGTGAGGGCCTGCTTATATACCCTAGGCAGGTACCTTTTCACCAATGGTTATGTCCTTAGGGACATACATTTTCATTAACTAGTTACTAATTAATCACTATTTAATATTTATTATTATTATAGTTTTACATCATTTATATTATTTTATATATATTTCTATTCATAACATTTAATTTGGATTCCATCAATCTGTAATTGCACAAACTGCTTACGAATGGTAATGACATATGCTGTTGTGCAAAATCCTGGCCCATGAGCAGGTCAGAGCCTATATCGAATTCATAGAGAGTGATGGTGCAAGGTAAATCGTCTAAGAGGATATTGAAGTTATTTCACCATTGATTGCCTTTAACTTCAGAGATGTAGGTGTCTAGTAATATTCTGGAATGACAGTAGTCTTTGCACAAGAAAGCATTGCACTTGTGTTTATCTGACCATTAGGGGTATACTACTTATATCCAGGCACTTTAATTGAAACAGGAATAACAATTCTATCTTGAAGACCTTTGATAGCAATATATGCCATTGAAAAATATTCTAGCAGAGCATCCGTGGATTCGATTATATCTTCTACTTGCTGTGTGTTGTCATCATAATCTATGTGATGTAAGGCATCTTCATAAGCTAATATTATTGGATCATCTGAAGATTGCTCATATTCGGCTTTAAGGAGTGTCAACATTTCATTTGTCAGCATTAATTTCTTTCATCAGCTGTCTAAGCTGCTGCTTTTTGTCTACAGCTCTTTATTCTAGGTCTGTGGTATGCACTTTTCTGGAATGTTGTCTTTCTTTATGCATAATAATGCCTTCTTTGGGACAGCAGTATGTGAATCATAGGGCATCTTCACTTTAGCTAATATTGATGCTCTGTTATGTATGCTGGGAAGTAGAGGGGGATTGGAAAAAGAAAGGGTCCACCATGCTTCTAGACCATTTGGATTCAAAAGAGTAGATTAGAGAATGACAAGAATGGCAAGCATGAAGATACAAGACAGGAAGAGACTGTAGGCGTTCGTGCAGAGCATGAAGCTGATCATCAAGATCAAAAGAAGACTTATTATGAATAGAAAATATGTTGAGAGCTAAGTCACCGGACATGTGCGCTCCCTTCCTTGTGTCATGAATTCTTTGTGTCGGACACGACATGTGGGTGACTCATGTCCGACATGAGTTCGACTTGTGTTGGACACGAACCCTGCTGGTGTCTTGAAATTTGGACACGTGTTCAAAAAAACATCTTGAAATCGATTTATTGCCTCATTCTCACGCAATTCAGTCACAATTTTGGAGCTCTCAAAGGTTTTGGAGTGTAGCTGAGGGAAATTAAGCAATGTTAGAAGGGATTCCAGGTGTTGGGAAGTAGATTTGTATTGAGAAATAGGTACCAAGGAGGTGTTTCCTAGTGTTTTTTGGCTTTGGCCAACGAAAACATGTGAACCCAATTTTAGTGTGACTTTATGTGGTTATTAAAATCATGTGACTTTTTAGCCACTTTATGAGGTATAATGGAACGAACAAAGTTTGTTGTTCAAGTTAAATACTCCAGAAGGCTTGGAATATGTAGATCAACATTGAGATACTAGAATATATATATTAAAAGTATGAATGAATGATGTTACAAATGAGAGTGAGGGGCCTGCTTATATACTAGGCAGGTGCCTCTTCATGGAGAGTCATGTCCCATTTAGACATGCCTCTTCAACCTAATTACTAATTAACTAATCATTATTACAATTAGCATCATTATTTATATTTAGTATATTTTATTTATAACATGGCCTTCCTCTTCAAAAAGCTTTGTCCTCAAAGCTTGCTGATGAAAATACTTGATCTCTTTTTCTGTTTCGAAAGTCTTCTCTTCTTGGAACTGTCATCTTCGTTGATACAAGTTGATATGATCCTCTTAGTGACAAACAAAATTGTCACACTGAGAAGGGATTAGACCATCCTAGATCAATCTTTCTATGGAATCTTGCAGTGACTGGAAACTTGAGATGAATTGTTATCACATGAGTGGATTGCACTGACATGAGTATTCTTCGGAACATCAATTTGTTGTTTTTGTTCTAAATACGTAGCTTGATTGAGTTGTCTACTCTCGTGATTCAGATGTCGATAAGAAATTATAGTGATATGATCTTTCCTTATCTTGTTAGTGTCGTTTTCTTGATTTATTTGAACTACCTAATTTCCTTTAGCTATGGAAGTTGAATGGTTCATTTTTGGATCTTCACTTGAATCTTTTGTTGCTGGAACTACAACTTCTGAGTACATCTTTACTTCAACTAGTTTGTCCACTTCTTGAGTTGTGTTATTGACTGGATCGGTATTTGTTGTTTTTTCGTCAACTTGAATTTCTACATTTGATGTTTCCTTCTCGATAAGTTCTTGTACCTTGTTTTCTAATGATTTCTTGTCTTTCTTAGGCTTCTTAATTTGTGTCAGTAATTTTTCACTATGGTCTTTAAGTCGCGAAACTTCTTCATTTTCCAGCGTTGATCTTGTCAACTTCTCTTTGCATATTTTGTAGTATTTTTTACCTTCTTGAAAAATTACTTTTGAGATATCTTGCATATTTTCTGGTGTTACGGAATTTGACTTCACTGTAACATCCTGTAATGGTATCTTTTTCTTTTTGTATGAAAATGTCAAAAACTTCTTTTTCGTATTTAGGATGAAGGACTCTAGTGATTCCATCCAAGGCAAACCTAAAATTATATCACTATTGTCGCAAAATAAGGTTTTAACGGTGAATTGTGAGACAAAAGTATGGTCTCCAATACTTAGTTGTAGTTTGCTTATGTCATATTGTTTGTCACTTGTGTCAACAAAATTCGTTTTGATTATATTTGATTCAAGAATCACCAGTTATTTAGCACATTTAGTACCAACATAATTATTTTTTCAGTAGGATCAATAGAGATGATAACCTCATTTCTTGCAAGTGATCCTTTGATTTTAAATAGCACACTGACACATATACTAATGGTTTTAGGAAATTTTTCATTACTTCTCTCCATTTCACTATTTTCGAGATGAGCTTACTGTCTAAAAGTAACTCCCTTTTTTTCTTTTCTTTTTGTTTTAAATCTTCCCTTGAAACTTAATGTCCTTCTTCCTTTTAAGATATAATAAAATTCCTTTTATTTGGACCTTGAACTCCTTATAAATAAATATTCTTTTTCTTGTATAAAGATACATGGCACACCTTTTTAATTATGAACCTTTCCTTTTATAATTAAACTATGACTTCTTAATAATCTTTTTTTTTTCTCCTTTCTTTCTCTCTCTTTCTTTAAATATTATAAATAACTTTTATTTTTTAATTCTTATTGACTTTAACTCATGTTAATGACTATCTTTTTTTTTTTTTTTTTTTAAATAAAAAACTCTTTCCTTGTACAATAATACATACATACATACATATATATATATATCAATGTTGTTAAAAGCGCGAGTGGGATTAAATCGGCGTGGGGAACGAATCAGAAAAAATCGGAAAAATCGGGAAAAAAGCGGAAAAAATCGGGAAAAAATCGTTTGGTACAAAAATATTCATTTTTTTTCAATTTTTCATTATAAATCGCGCTGCCCCGCCAGCCTGAGCTTTTTTCCCAAAGAAGCGTGTTTTTTCGAAAAAAGTGCGCTTTTTTTCCCAAAAAAGCGGCAAAAAAATTTAGCCCGCTTTTTTCTTATAAAAAGCGCGATGAAATTGGGCTAGGGAAAAACTCGCGATTTTTTGAAAAAAGCGCGATTTAATCGCGCTTTTAACAACACTGATATATATATGTTTTTAATAATTTTATAACTCAGACCTTGTACAAAACTAACTTTTATATATTAACTTTCAAAATAATTTCCTTTACTTAAATATAAGGTTTTATAACTTTTACCTTGTAGTTTTATAATTATCTCGAAATGGTATTTGAGTAGTCGTAGCCCTTCGGGATATGAGCAAATGGATATGAACATTACGTTATCGTACGAAAGTATACCTGGCAGATGGGAGTTGGCAGAATAGCCAGCAACGACAACAACTCTGGCTAAGGCCACATGATATTCTGGTGGCCGTAAGAGGTGGAGGTGTTTATAAATGGTGTCGGCTGAGATAAGTGATGGTGTAGGTGGAATCGGTCCAAACTAGCAGTTGCAGTGACGTGGGGGAAGTCAAATGGCTGGGGTGTGCTAATATGCACACTGGCGGTGGCAGACCTGTAGGAGACAAAGCTTGCGTAGGCAGGTTGTCGATGCAGTGCAGCAGGAGCGTATGGTAGAAGTAATGGCCATTGGGAGTAGTTTCTTTGGTGATGGGGTGGTCTAGCAAGCAACAAATGCACCACCCACGAAGCGCCACAACGGGGAAAAACGACAATAAAAAATGTCTACAAATGGTAGCGGCGACTGGTCGGAGATTGTGGCTACATGCTGTGGACTTAGACAGCCGTGGAGACTGCAACGAAGGGTGCGGGTAATTTTTTATTTATTTACTTCTTTTTAATGTAATTTTTTTAAAATCAATTTCTTTTTACATAAACTCTTTTTTATTTATAAATTTCTTTTAATAATTTTTTTTATAATATTTTTCTTTTTATTTATTTATTTTTAATATTTTTCTTTATATATATATATATTTTTTCAATATATATTGACCTTTTTTTTATTTTTTAAATAATTTTTGTAAATGGCCAAAGGCTTCGATGGCAATATGGAGAAACTGAAAATTCTGGTAGCGAAATGCTTCAACGACAATGATGTTGATGAATTTCACAGTCAAAGCCCTGGATCAGAGAACAAATCTCTTTGTGCAACGGTTGAGCGACCAGAGGATCGAACGACTCTGATACCAAATGGAACGAACAGAGTTCATTCTTCAAGTTAAGTACTCCAGAAGACTTGGAATATGTAGATGTCCATTGAGATACTAGAATATATATATTAAAATGTATGAATAAGAAATGATGTTACAAATTAGAGTGAGGGACCTGCTTATATATTAGGCAGGTGCCTCTTCATGGCGAGTCATGTCCCATTTATACATGCCTCCTCAACCTAATTACCAATTAACTAATCATTATTACAATTATCATCATTATTTATATTTAGTATATTTTATTTATAACATACAAAAAGTGCGTTCTAGTTTATACTATTAAAGCGACTTTATGAGAAAAAGTACATGGTACAAAAACAAGTTATTAAAGTGACTAGGGGGCTCATTAATGAAGGGGGAGACATAAAAAGGGGGTCAATGAGAGATTAGATCTCCACCCAGAGAGATGAGATCTAATCTTAGCCCTTGATCTTAGGGATAGGGCTTCTCATCATTATGAGACTAAAAAGCAGGAAAAAAACAGAGCTCATTCATTTGTCATGTGCAAAGTTGGAGAAGAGAAGAGAAGAGGAGCAGGCTGAGATAGTAGGGGTTTGTTGAAGGAGAGACAAACTACAGTAGGAGAAAAACCAAACAATGGCTCGAATCCCAAGGCTGAGCAGTGGCACACATACTCAAAATTACAGGCAGTTCCAATGCTGAAATCGAGGCACTTTCCAGTGATGTTCGAGGGGGATCATTGCATTTAATGCAGGACTGCCAGCACGCAGTACAAGGCAGAGATTGCCAGTCTGAGGGCATGAATTTCGAGGTCTGACAGTGTGGTTCTGTGGCCCAAAATATGAGGAACAGAGTTCAGTTTCCAATGCTGAAATGAAGGGCATTTACTGCTGTCAGAGGCACGCATTTCGAGGGCTGTAATGTCAGCCTGTGGCACAAATTTTGGGGTCGGAGTCTGGAAATTCTGAACATTGGTTCAATTTCCAAGGCAGAGAATGCGGGAATGTGTGTCATGACTCATGAGTTTCCAGAACAGCAGCATGAAAATCAAGGAAGCTGGCACGGTTTTCAAGGGAGAGATAAGTAACCTTGATGTGTATTTAATGCTGTAATAAATTCTCTGAGAAAAACAAATAAAATCCTCCTAACTGGTTTTCCCTTCGGGGTTTTTCCAAGGTCTGTGATTGACCAAAAGTCAGTGTCCAAATGTATTGTGCATGCATGTGAATTTATTATCAGTTGAAAGTGCAAGTGAAAGTAGTGGTAGTCTTTTAGTGCTTAAGTTGAAATTTTATATTTATGTTTAATTGTGCAAATGAACCATGGGGTTGGGCATTAAACATGATGTGTAAAAAAAATTGAAACTGGGGTGGGCTATATGACATAAATTTTCTACATGTTATCAGAGCTAAAGTGAACGTACAACTGATAAACAATGAGCAGCAAGCATAAAGCAGCCTATATACTAGAGATTTGTGATTGAGAGGGAGAGTGGTTCCTTAGTTTCATTGTCGGGAAGTTGTGTTGGTTGAGAGGGTGAGATGACTACTGGTTTGAGGGTGGAGGACAGGTTGAGTGGGAAGAAGTTTGCGTATGAGATGTGGGAGTCCTTGATTACACTTTACTAGAGTATCAATGAGAACATGAAGATGGTGTTTCATGAGAAACTGAGAAACACCAAGATGACCAAGACTGACATAGTGATATCATACCTTACCAAGATCACACAGGTGAGAGATGAGTTGGTTGCAGTTGGAGAGATTATCCTCAATGACCAGTTGGTCAAGACGACACTGAGTGCTTTTCTCAAGAAGTGGGATGGATTCATAGATGGCATTGTTGCTAGGGAGAATCTTCTGGATTGGAGGAGGACGTGGGATGATTTCATCTAGGAGGAGACGAGGAATGCCAAGAGTGGCAACCAACATGGTGGGGTTGATGAGGAGGAGAATGTTGCCCTTGTAGCTATAAGGGCAAGAGAAAGGCCAAGAAGGGGTCTTATAGTGGGGCCAAGAAGAAGGGCAAATGAAAGGAGAAGGAGAAGGACATGAGCTAAGTGAGATGCTTTTCTTGTCAGAAGATGGATCACTATGCCTTTCAGTGTCCCAATAAGAAGGGGAAGAAGAAGGGCTTTGCAACATTAGCCGAGGTGGATGAGTTTTCCACCAAGTTTGACACAGTTTTCTTTAGAGGTGGGTCTTGCCACTATTGTTTCATCTTCTAGTGTCTGGTTTGTAGACAATGGAGCTTCTTACCATATGTTTGATTTAGAGAACAGTTTACGAGTCTTACATAGCATGGTATAAACGTGGAGGTGGTGCTTGGAGATATCTCCAAGGTCAGAGAAACAAGTATAGGGAATGTATCCTTTTAGAGGGAGTCATTGCCTCCCTTGAAAGTGATGGAGGTCCTATATGTTCCAAGGTTGAAGAAGAATTTGATATCGGTTTCCAGTATTGAGGATAGGGGATATGTGGTGGTGTTTCGAGATGGACAGGTGCTTGTATATCCCCGGGGATCTAGTACCACTTATGCTAGAGCAATTGGATTTCATCAGGGGAGACTTTATAGGTTCATGTTTAAGCTTACTTGAGCCTTAGTGGCTATGGCCAACAACAATGATTTGTGCGAGTTATGGCACAAGAGGATGGCCCACTAGCACCATAGAACATTCATGATGTTGAAGGAGATGGTTATTGGCTTACCAAAGTTCAGTACTGAAAATCATGATGTGTGCAGGGGGCGTGCTTTGGGAAAGTACACCAAGACTCCTTTCCCGAGCAATGACATTAGGGTAGCAAGTATTCTAGATCTGATTCACTCCGATATGTGTTGTCCCATGTCTTCCATACCATTGAGTGGATATGAGTATTATGTTACTTTAATTTATGACTACTCTAGGAGGACCTGGATTTTCTATATGAAGACCAAGGATTGGGTCTTCAAGAGGTTCCATGAGTTTAAGGTTCTTGTGGAGAACCAAACAAGGAAGAAGATCAAGGTCTTGAGGACAAACGGTGGGGGCGAGTACACCTCCAATGAGATGAAGCAGTTTTATAGGAAATCGGACATCAAGAGAGAGTACATAGGGCCATAGAACCTCCAACGAAATGAGGTGGTAGAGAGGAAGATCAGGGTCATAATGGGGCAATGAGAGCCATGTTGCATGATTAGAGGCTACCTTTCTTTCTATGGGTTGAGGCTTATAACACTGCATTGTATTGGTAGAACAGGAGTCCACACAGTGTTGGTGAGTAAGAATCCTGTAATGTCTTAAACAAATGAAATTTGGAACAAACCCTTCAAATCAAATTATCTATCACTTAACAGGGAATTGCCATGGAAACCTAAACACCATCAATTTGGTTGAAACCATAAAATCAGAAATTGCATAAAATCTCATTAAAAATCACAACATGAGGAACAATGAGAAATGTAGCAACCAAAATCCAACTTTATTATATATAGATAGATGCTAATACAATAGCTAGGAATGACTCTCTAGTTTCCAAACTGAAATACAAAAGCAATCACTATACCTGTGGATTTTGAATGAATCCACCAAGGGGAGATGGTTGCTCGCCCAATCTCTCTAAATCACCTGAGGGTTTTCGTCTTGGGGCTACCTATGGAGTAGAGAACCACGTTCCCAACCTCTCATACAAGAAACAGTATCAACTCGAAGATGTTCTCTAATGGTCTCTGCCTCTTTTATAGATTTGATGGATCCCTCTAGAACCTCCCATTTTATTATTAGTTTAATCATGGAGCACTTTTCCCTCTTTTATTTTGATTAAAATATTCTTTTTTAATGCGGGAAAATGGTAAATTAGCCATACTGTCTCCCTAGGCCATTGAAACTCTCATCTAACCATCTCATCATGTAGATCTTCTCGTTCTGGTTCCAATGAGCTATTACACTAAGGTGTTCTGCCACGTATTCCCCCCGGAATGCCACCTTAAGCGTAATTAATTGAGTCAAGCCCACTAATAACTCAATTTTCTGAAAGTTGTCAGAATGTGCCAGAACGAAAGGCAAACTATGCGGATGATGGAATATACCAAGCGAATGCCATCGGACCTCATAGAAACTCCTCAAAACTTCCTCGGGACCCCTGATGACATAACCTGCTACACTGACCTTGCCATCCCCTGCCCTGGAAATCCACCTTGGCTGTACTATGGAGAAGAATAAAAATGGGGACATGACAGTCCTCCTGCCCCAATATTGCTTGCTCTCAAGCAATCCAAATTTGTGGACCAATCTGGTGGCCCAACGCAACTGAGACCTAATGCCTGGATGCCATATGGACCAGTGGTCCACATCACACCTCCATGCTATCGAAACATGACTGGATCCTCCAATACCTAGATTGCATGCCCATCTCTGACTCAACCTGTTACTAATAGATCCACCTGGATCCCAATGCCACCAAGAAGGAGCATCAATGCTCCATGGCTCTTGCTGTGCTATAGTTTCGACTATAAATGTTGCCCCACCAACTGTGTACCAGCTCATCACTTCTCTCCAATCCAACCCTTGGCGTAGACCAAGGCCAATCTCATCAGGTGGATGCTGTGCTAAAATGCTGATGTTGTGCTGAAACACTAATGAGTGGCCAGCCTATATCCTGCTGCCAACTGAAGCATGTGATGTCCCTCATCTCTAAGGGCTCCTGCAATACAATGCTCCTAACTAAAAATGATACTACATCAAAAGGATACCAACTCATGATCTCCCGCCAATCTAAGTCATGGACTCTAGTGTAAGGAACAAGTCTACTTTGCTGATGCTGGTCCATGCTGAACTCATGCTGCTCTACCTAGTTGGACAACCATATCTAACCAGAAAATCCTGCCTTTCTTCTTATAATGGGTACAAGTAGCCAAACTATGCTGCAAGCCCTGTCTATATACTCCTGGAGAGGGCTGCTGTCTGAAAATGTTGCAGCTCGGCTCGCTGCCACTACATCTGTTTGCACCTCACGAATTGGTAGACCCAAAGATGGATGCAATGTCATCTCCCTTGCCTGATAGGAAACTCCACGCCCCACCAGTCCACTAATCTCCCGCCAAACTGTCCTGTCATACTCCAACATCTCTTGAGGACAAGTGTCAACAAATACCGTCACCCGACCAACTGTCTGTACATCTGTCTGCTCCTCATCAATGATTGACCCCAAGGGTGGCTGCTCATCCTCCATCATCACGGGTTCAATATGAACCTCCAACTAGCCCTCCTTAGAAGGCTCACCATGCATACTCCGCACATCCTCCTCCTCAGCTGACTCAAGATCCACCATATACTGCTCATGCTGAATCACCACTGGTGACTCATCGTCATGAATGTCTCTCCTAGGACCCACTAATTTCTCATCATATGAATTTGGCTTGCTTTCAATGACTCTACATGACTCATGCTCCTCGGAAGCATCCTCGTGCGAACCTATGGACTCTTCCGAAGTAGAATCCTCACCCTGATGGTCAGAAGGAATCTCAATTTTCTCTACCTTTGTCATCTCCTTAATGCCACTCAAACATGAGTGGTTAGGTCCGCAAGGTTCTTTGCAAATGAAGCAAAGAACCTTCCTCCTCAGCTCATTCTTGCTGCATGATCCACCAAACCTGAGTAGCTCCTCCCTAGCCAGTCGTCTCCTGAATAGCCTAATGTTTTGCTCAACCAACCTTTCAGCTAGTTCATAAACAACAGGTGAAACCAACTATTCTTTCCTCGAGATGGTCAACAATCTAGCCTGCAACTCCCTGCAAATGGCATCACGATCTCTCATAACTGAAGACAAATTGGTCAACATGTTTGCCTTGACCATGTTAGGGTGATGATCCTTAATGCTGAAAAAGGATTGGAACATTTGAAGAATCATGTCATCACACTCTAGATGAAACATGATGTCATAGGTTCGGAGCTTGGCCATATCCTCCAAAATTCGGAGCTTTTTCCCAAAGGTAAGACTCACAGTGTTATCTAAGTCCTGAAAGGTCTCTACTATCAACCTGAAATTTTTCCTCATAACATTATGAGTGAAAGGAGGTATGGGTGCAGTCAACCTCATAATGTTACTAAGACATGATGCAACTGGAAGTTTGACCCCTTCACAAGGTTCCTCCAAGAACTTGGGCTGTATTAAGGCTAGCATGGCTGGTTTCAAAACCCAAATCAACTTCTTCCCCTCTAATTGGTTCATTGAAGAAAGAAGTGCATCTAGTTCATCTAGTTTGGAAAGCACTTTTAAGGTGACCCTCATGTGCTTCAAATCTGATCCAAGTGCAAGGATTTTGTGTCCTATTTCATGCCCCCTCTGCACATCTCTTGGTTGTTCCTTCTGAAGAATAGCATAGACCCCCTTTGAAAATGGTTTGATGTTTTGTTTTGGTCTTCGGTCCAGATTGCAGTCCATTGATATACTGTTGTGTTGTTTTAAGAGGTGTTTAAAAAAATCCATTATTCTGCAAATTGACCAACAAGATGTATGCACTCTACTATGACAACAAACACAATAATGATCATATAGCTAGTTGAATCAACACCAACCCAGATGACTAAAACATACAAGGTTGGCTAACATAAGCATGCTCCCCCTATCATCGACACATCACATGAGACACCAACAAGGCTCACCATCATTATGACATACTCTGAACGTGTTCTTGTCAACATAAAAGATTCACTGCTGACAACAGTAGTACTGCCATGTACTCTCTGTGAAACAACCCAACCTTGGTACAACCAACTATTATGTAAAAATTTAGGATTATGTAAATTTGATTAGCTATGGTATTTAGGCAAAGGGGCATGACCAAAGATCACGCCCTTTCACCAAGAGGCACCTAAGGTTGTATATAACCGAGCCTCTCTCTAAAAATGTAATCATCAATTCAGTATTCATTTATCAATAAAATATATATATATATATTTCTGTTATCAAGAAGTTTTCACTTCATCTGGTATCAGAGCGGGTTCATTATCCCCCACTTCCTCTGTGCTCATTGTTCAACTCTACTGCTCACACCAATTCCTCTTCCGTCATACCATTCTCCACCCATACTCGTCCACTCCAACGTTGTCCGCACTCTGCTACTGTCCATTCCGTATGCTATCTGTTGCACACGCATTTGCATTCCTGTCCATACCCACATCCCTGTCTTTGTTCCTATTCAAACCTCCGCCGTTCTTCATTCCTTCGTCTCACATGTCTCAGATTCCGCTGACCACACTTGGCTTCCGGTGACCAAAAACATCACATAATCTCTGTAGTGGATTCCATGTGGTGACCTGCGGCTGCGTGGAATAACCTCCGTGGGAGCTCGACGTGTTATCTGCTACAAGGGTTCTATTGAACGGTCTATTGAAGTATTATCTGCTACAGGAGGTGACCCCACCAACAGACGTGACGATCATCGAAAATATATAATATATATATATAATGTCCAATATATATTCAAATATAAAATAACGTTTATTTATGTATAACATAAAATATATATATTTATAACGTGAAATATATATAACATAATTTATATATATATATATATATATATATATATATATATATATAAGGTTAATTTAATTAATTAATTTTTTTCATTAATTAATTAATTAAAAAAAATAATTTAAGCTGGCAGATAAATACACGCCTCCACATGCTTAATGTGAGTGACAATGGCTGATTTCCAAAAAAAATTGTTGGACGCAGAGTATAAGATAAATAACAACCACGACGAGGTCAATAAAAAAATAGATGAAGTCTAGATCAAGCTTGAGGGGCAGGCTGACAATATAAAAAATCAGGTTGACAATATCAAAAATCTTCAGGATATGACAAATCAAATAGAAATAAAGATGGAAAATCAACATGTCCAAACAGAAGTAGATCTCAAAGAGACCTTAACATTGCTGAAACTTCTATGTAAAAAGATGAATTATACACCCACACAACTACTACAAGAAAATGAAGAAAATCAAGAGCAAAACTCATCAGATTCAACGAAGTCAACAGACTCTCATGGAAAAGCTGAATCCCCAAAAAAATCAGTGATACCCCACCAATAAATGAGTAACGCAACTCTTACAAACAAGCAACTTTGGGATACCTTTACCAATCAACATCCCTTTTTCGCTCAACCATTAGCAACATACCAGCGAAGGGCAAAAGTCGAGATGCCTAAATTCGATGGAAACGAAAAAAACAGCGTTGCATGGATAAATAAAGCAGAAGAATAATTTGAGATATATGACATCAATGATGATGACGAAAAGCTCAGGCACGCATCCATGAAATTGGAAGGGGAAGCATATAATTGGTATATGTGGTGGAAAAAGACAACACACATCATTAGCTGGAGAAAATTTAACGATGCATTCTTTAAAAGATTCCAAGGTGTAAAGGAAGAAGAGTTCTTTTCAAAACTCATCAAATTACGACAAAAAGGAAGTGTGGATGAATACACTCAAGAATGGGAGACCTTAGTAACATGAGTACTTGGGTTATCAGAATCTCGTCTAATTTAGTCATACGTCTCGAGACTCAAAACTCATTTACAAGGAGAACTTGAGATGCATGACATTACATCAATAGAAGTAGCAAGACGAAAAGCAAAAACAACTGAAAAGAAATTCGAACAAATATTTTGGTCAAAATTTGAAAAAACATATTCAAGAAGAAGAATACCCCAGTATGCGGACACAAACAATACAAGATATGTTCCACCACATCGTCGTGAAGATGAAAAATCTAATTTGGAAATGCAAAGGATAAAAGAGGGTAAATGCAAGTGCTGTGGTGAGAAGTGGGACCCCAACCATAGGTGTGCTAAAGGAAAAGAACCAAAGAACCTATATAATTGTGAAGCAACCAATGAGTCAAACAGTGAAGATTCTGATATAGAGGAAACAGAAGATGCCCCAGAATTCTCACCAAAATTAGATGACGGAAGTATTCCACAAGTGTCATTATCAGCTATGACAGGTATATCACAACCTCAGACTTTAAAGTTAAAAGGACACATAAAGAAGAACAACGTGGTGGTTCTCATCGACTCTGGTAGCACACACAATTTATTAGATGCAACTGTGGCAAAAAGACTCAATATTTTTTCATTTCCCTTATCAAACATGAAGGTGATGGTAGCTTATGGTTAGAAGATTGAAAAGGTGGGGAAATGCCATAAGGTTAAATTGCAGATTCAAGACTTCAGTTTAAAGTCTCTGTTTTTCACGGTACCATTAGGAGTAGATGTAGTCTTAGGTATCCAGTGGTTATGAACTTTAGGTACTTATGCTGCCAACCACCAAGTACAATTTATAAAATTCAAATGGGGAGGTCAGAAGTACAAATTACACGGATTCCAAGTATCAGAAAATTCAAATTGTATCATCATCTCAGATGATGAAGATGATCCAAAAAGGAGCACCCGCTTATGTAGTACAATGTCACCAGTTAGAAATGTTATCTGCAAATATGACTAGTGAAGAGTCACCAGAGATACAAGATCTAATTCGGAAGCATGAAAAAGTATTTCAAGACCTACCTATGAAGATGTTGCCTAATAGGGAAATTGAGCATACAATAGAAGTCAAGGCAGGATCAGACCCTGTCAACATCAAGCCATACCGATATCCACATCACCAAAAAACAAAAATTGAGAGATTAATCCAAGACCTCTTAAAGTGTGGGATCATCTTGAAAGGTAAGAGTCCTTACGCTGCGCCAGTGGTGTTGGTAAGGAAGAAAGATGGTTCATTCAGGCTATGCATTGATTATAGAGGATTAAACAAAATAACAATCAAAAACAAGTTCCCAATCCCCTTTATCGACGAAATGTTGGATGAGCTACATGGCACAAAGTATTTCTCAAAATTGGACTTAAGATTAGGCTATTATCAAATTAGAAACAGATTAGAGGACATACGAAAAACGACATTCCGAACACAAGAAGGTCACTATGAATTTAAAGTAATGCTGTTTGGATTAACTGATGCACCAGCAACGTTTCAAGCAACCATGAATGAATTATTTCGTCCACATCTTAGGAAGTTTGTATTAGTATTCTTTGACAATATTCTAATTTACAGCAAAACCTGGAAGGAGCACTTGCAACATTTGAACAAAGTTCTTACACTACTTAAAGAACACCAATTTTACGCAAAAAAATCCAAATGCACCTTCGGAAAGGAAGAAGTAGAATACCTTGGACACATTATATCCCATGAAGGCGTAAAGGTGGATCCTAATAAAATCAAAGCTATAAAAGAATGGACCAAACTAAGAGGGTTCTTAGGTTTGACTGGATATTACCGAAGGTTTATTAAAAACTATGCACATATAACTGCACCTCTGACAAATATTTTAAAGAAGAATTCGTTTCTATGGGATGAGGAAGCAGGAAGGTGTTTTGAAAAATTAAAGGAAATTATGTCTAATGCTCCTGTATTAGCAACACCAGATTTTTCTAAACCATTTATCATTGAATGTCATGCTTCTGGATTCGGTATAGGTGTAGTACTAATGCAACAAGGACATCCAATAGCTTTTGAAAGTAGGAAGCTCAACAAAAGAGAATGCCTCAAATCCACATATAACAAAAGAAATGCTCGCTATCATGCACGCACTAGCTAAGTGGAGGCAATATCTTTTGGGAAGTAAGTTTTCCATTCGAACAGACCACAACAGTCTCCAGCATCTCCTTCAACAAAAAACACTTTCCGAAGAACAACAAAAATGGATTGAAAAAATTGCCGCTTTTGACTTAGAAATACTACATAAAAGAGGTAAAGACAATGTAGTAGTAGATGCCTTATCCAGGAAAGATGAAGAACCAACACTACTTGCAATTTTGGTTGTTGTTCCCGAGTGGCTTAACGAAATTTGAAGTGAGTATGCCAAGGATCCAGAAATAACAGAAATAATCAATAACCTTCCCAACAACTCAAAATTTGAGTGGAAGAATGATATCCTATGGTACAAGGGAAGAATCTATCTAAATACAAATTCCAAGTTTAAATTTAAGATTCTCAAGGAATCACATGACTCACCATCAGCTGGACATGTAGGATTCTTTAAGACTTACTACAATGCACGTCAATCCTTCTTTTGGAAGGGAATGAATCGCGATATTTAGAAGTATGTAGCAGAATGTGACACATGTCAAAGGAATAAAAGCGAAAATATTATGACACCGGGATTACTTCACCCTTTAAACATTCCAAATCAGAAATGGGAAGAAATCTCGATGGACTTTGTCGAAGGATTACCAGTATCTGAAGGCAAGGACAAGATTTTTGTAGTAGTCGACAGACTCACCAAATATGCTCACTTTATAGCAATAAAGAAATCATACTCAGCAAAAGAATCGCTGAAATATTTTGCAAAAATATATATAAGTTACACGGTTTTCCGAAAGTCATTGTGAGTGATAGAGATGCCAAGTTCAAGTGTAATTTCTGGAAGGAATTGTTCAACCATATAGGAACCTAACTAAATATGAGTTCCGCTTATCACCCTCAAATAGATGGCCAAACAGAGGTTGTCAATAAATGTTTGGAGGCCTACCTACGTTGCTACGCTACAGAGAAACAAAACAAGTGGGCTCAATGGTTACATCTTGCTGAGTGGTGGTATAATTCCACTTATCATACATCAGCAAAAATGACACCATTTCAAGCTTTATATGGGTATGAACCCCCGAAATGGAAGGATCTAGCTATTGTCTAGACAAATCTATCTGCTGTTAGAGATCAACTAGAAGAAACCCAAAAAATTGTCCAAATATTAAAAGAAAACTTGAATAATGCAAGGAATAGTATGAAGCAACAAGCAGACCGTAACAGAACCGAAAGAGAGTTTGAAGTCGAAGAATGGGTGTTTGTTAAACTCCAACCATGCAAACAATTATCCTTAAAACAGAAAGGAAAAAACAAATTGGCACCAAAGTTTTATGGACCTTATCAGATCAACAAAAAGATTAGCCAAGTTGCGTATGGTTTAAGCCTTCCAGGGACAAGTTGTGTTCACAACGTCTTCCACGTATCTTGCCTTAAAAGGGCACTAGGTAACAATCAAACAGCGCAAACAATGCTTCCATCCCTAGTTGATGAGGGAAGAGTCATTCAAGAACTAGAAGGTATTTTGTCTACTAGAGAAAGAAAGCTTCGATATCGTACTATCAAGGAATATTTGATCAAGTGGAAGGACTTACCCGAAGAATAAGCTTCTTGGGAGAATGATTCATTTTGTCAACAACATCCGTCGTTACATATGCTTTGAGGACAAAGCATTCTTTCGAGAGAAAGGCAATGTTATGTAAAAATTAGTTAGGATTATGTAAATTTGATTAGCTATAGTATTTAGGCAAAAGGGCATGACCAAAGATCATGCCCTTTCACCCAAGAGGCACCTAAGGTTGTATATAACCGAGCCTCTCTCTAAAAATGTAATCATCAATTCAGTATTCATTTATCAATAATATACATAGATATATATATATATTTCTGTTATCAAGAAGTTTTCACTTCTCCAACTAATACCTAGAATTGCATTAAGGGACAAGGAAAATCTAGTGGTTGCAAATACTCTACCCTTCAACCATTTCTGGGTTTGTGACATAATATTTTCACTGATACCTTTGTCAAACAATGAAAAAACATACTGTTGTAGGTGATATGTGTTTACAGGTGACAAATGAAAGTATATAATGGGGTGTTTATCAAAGAACCAATCTCAAACCACTTCTTGTATTTCAATCTTTAATAAATGCATGATAATTTACTCCACATAAATCTTTAGTTAAATGCTTAGCAGAGATACAAGAGGAACCCGAGTCTTCTTTGCCGTAATGATTTGCAGCTGTCTGCTCTGTCGATTGGGCAAGCAATTTTTACGACAGCCCTGTGAGTCCCTCCTTCCCCGTATACCCACTTATGTCGGTACGTAAGCCCTTCCTATTTGCGCCATGAATCCTCCGAGCCAAGCAACCACCACAAGTCTGGCAGCTCCTCACTGCGCTCCCTGTACCGAAAACTATGATTTGACTATTGATAGAAGCTTACGCTCTTCTTGGCGCATGACATACTCAAGCCTTCTCAATTCAAATCAAGGCACCACGTGAGTGCACAACCATTTTGGAGCACTGTTTGGTAGCTACAGGGGATTTTCTTACAACGATCATCTCTGCACTCTCTACTTGCTCTTCGTAGGGGCCCTGCACTCCGCTTTTGAACTTCACGCTCCACTGATTGTGCACGTACTGCCCATTACAGTATCATAGTAGTTCCTAGTTGTTAAATTGGCAACTAGGGCCAAACTCCATGTGGATCAGCTTATTTATGTCAGCTGATATTTTTATTGGATTCCTCTCGTCGAGAGGTGTAGGATCGATCTAAAGATCATCCGATTCCGATAAGTATTTATGGAGATATGAATTAATTTTGATTATGGAATTATTATCAAGCCGACCAGCAACTTGAGTAGGCTCAGAAGCCCAATAGACGTGTCTATTCATCATCTACGTTTTAGTATAAATTGGTGAGGATTTGAAATCATTTCAACACACATTCTTCATGTCTCCTCCTCTCCACGTATTTGGGTTTTGGTGGAGTGACACAATGAAGAATACGCTGGCCTAATATGATGCCCTAGCTGATCCAACGCTGATATGAAGACCTATTTACACGCTGCTCATGGAGACAAATATGCAGGCCGCAGTACAGTCATGGTAATGTCTTAATGCTGTTCATGAGGCACTTATACGCTGTTATAAAGGGTAGCTGCAGGCACCTATTACGCTGTCCAGATGCCTTATACAGAGGCCCTAATACGCTGTCCAGAAGCCTTTATACGGAGGCCCTAATACGCTGATCAGTAGCCTTATACGCAGGCCCTAATTTACAGTCAAATGCAGTCACAGAAACACAGCTAGGAGAGGCTGAACGCAGGAGATCTAGCCACAGTAAATGAGGTCTCTTCACCGCTGAAAGAAAGACCCTAATACGCAGTCCCATGTGCCCTAGCTACTAGCCTTACTCCTCAGCAAAAGAAGGTTCAGACGCAGCTCTATCCCACAGTTGAAGGAGGCTCCTATACGCTGCAGAAAAGAGGTCTAAACGTTGGTAAAGGAGACCTGATCTATACGCTGTTGAAGTGCCCTAATCCGCAATCCTGTAGGAGACTAAATCACATTCATGAAGGATCAATTTGCTGCCTGAAGAAGCTCCTTCTTAGTGCTGTCAAGTAAAAGCCTTTGACACAGTTAAAGAATGATGCTCTGCCACTGTTAGTGCAGTCCTCATTTGGCAGCCCAGAAACCTTATACACAGCAAGGAAAGAGACTGCTCATCCGCAGCATAAGATGGCACTTACTCACAGTATGTGGAGGTCTGAAAGGACATCATATAAACTCGGATTGCTGTAGGTAACAGCATGACAAATTAGGTCTGCTGGCAGCATGATGTATGGACAACAGCAGGATGTAGATCATGGGTAGATCATGATGATGGAAGGGGCAGCATATGCACAGGCAGCATGATGACAATGAGTCATACTAGCAGGGGCAACATAATGACGATGATGTATGGGCAGCAAATGGACGAGATGCAGAACGATGATAGGTGAAGGAGTCACCTCGAGAATCAGTTGAAGCAGAATGTCTTCAACTGATCTCATCGTTATAGAAAATGATCTATGCTAGATCTAGATAAGTCAAAGTAATGACTTCTGTTGTAAATGTACTCTCTCTCTCTCTCTGCTGAACTTTGAAGATAAAAGAAGATTTGATCAAAGGGTTTCCCCACACATTGTGGGGTTTGTCCCTGGCTCGCGCCATATCTTGTGTCCTCTTGTCTTGGCTTGTCTTCTGCGATTTGTATTTATGTTCTATCTGCAGTTTATCGTAATGCTGATGTGGTTGCTAACTGTGAAAAATTAAATAAATTGCTCTTGCATAGAACATACCTAAAATTAACACTAGTGCAGGTGTACAAACAAGTGCGGCCACCATGCTTCGACCAAGAACGTATTTGATTCACACACAGGTCATTAAGCTATCGAGGAAGCATCATTGTATGTTCACAAATGCAGGCCATCACATTCTCTGTCCATGAGTATCCCAATGCATAGGTTGCCAATTAGTCAATAATCGTTGACTGGGAATGATTCCTCATGTGTTCACGGGTTACATGCAATGCGTACAGGTCGATTCACATATGCGTCACCTCCCCTTCACCGATCCCATTCACATGCATCATAGCTGGATCACGTGCACTGTAATTGCACACCACAGTAATCGTCAATCGGTTCGGTGTTTTAGAACTCGTCCAACCGAATTTGGTCAAATCATAGTTTGATATGCTGAAGATAATCTAGACAAGACTCCTTAGCAGTTAATTCGGCCTCAAATAATGGAAACTTAATTGACAGCTTTACGAGCTTGAGTTCGAATGCTACAGATGCCCTTAGCCACATATTTTCTACAATTTGAGTCAAAGATCGCTTTGATCAAACGTACTTTTCACAGTGGCAGAAACCAATAGTAGAAATTTCAAGACATGCATTCATGACAAAATACCAAACGATGCCTTCACTTCGACCAAGCACCCTGGCGGCAATAGAAATTATTGGTGGCAACGTGGGCAGCCTGGTGGTGGTAGGGAATACGTGATCAATCCTTGCGGCCCCTCTGGAAACAAGTCGGCTTCACAATAAATTTCAGGCTCTATAATATGGGTGATTCTTACAACCCTTCACAAAATAGCTCCACGCTTTCACAGAGACGAGATAATAATTGACCTTTACTTTGTGGTCTTTTCAAATGTCAAAGTCGCCTTCCAATGAACCGCGAACTTTGACTTGTAATGATTACGTTACTTCTCAGTGGCTCAGATGTCAATATGTCGAACTATTATTGTGCATTCACAATTTGTCAAAATTTTGTAGGACGTTCACTGAGGAAAATTTGTTGGGCTTCTTCAACAAATTCCGAATTTGCTACAGAGTTGGAGTTTCAATCTTCTTCAGTAAAACCTTCCAATAATAGCTGCAACTGATTACTATAAAAACCCGCAGGCTAAGCCAAGTTCGATGCTCAGATACCACTGTAATGTCCCAAACAAAGGAAATTTGGAACAAACCCTTCAAATCAAATTATCTATCACTTAACATGGAATTGCCATGGAAACCCAAACACCAAAAATTTGACTGAAACCATAAACTCACAAATTGCATAAAATCTCATTAAAAATCACAACATGAGGAACAATGAGAAATGCAGCAACCAAAATCCAACTTTATTATATATAGATAGATGCCAATACAATAATTGGGAATGGCTCTTCGATCTCTAAACTGAAACAAAAAAGCAATCACTACACTTGTGGATTTTGAATGAATCCACCAAGGGGAGATGGGTGCTCGCCCAATCTCTCTAAATCACTTGAGGGTTTTCGTCTTGGGGCTACCAATGGAGTAGAGAACTACATTCTCAACCTCTCATACAAGAAGCAATATCGGCTCCAAGATGTTCTCTAATGGCCTCCTCCTCCTCCTCTTTTATAGATTTGATGGATCCCTTTAGAACCTCCCATTTTATTATTATTTTAATCGTGGAGCACTTTTCCCTCTTTTATTTTGATTAAAATATTCTTTTTAATGCGGGAAAATGGTAAATTAGCCATTCTGTTTCCCCAGGTCACTGAAACTCTCATCTAACCATCACATCATGTAGATCTTCTCGTTCTAGGTCCAACGAGCTATTACACTAAGGTGTTCTGCCACATATTCCTCTCGGAATGCCACCTTAAGCGTAATTAATTGAGTCAAGCCCACTAATAACTCAGTTCTCTGAACGTTGTCAGAATGTGTTGGAACGAATGGCAAAATGTGCGGATGATGGAATATACAAAGCGAATGGCATCGGACCTCATAGAAACTCCTTAAAACTTCGGGACTCCTGATGACATAACTTGCTCCACTGACCTGGCCATCCCCTGCCCTGGAAATCCATCCTGGCTGTACTATGAAGAAGAGTAAAAATGGGGACATGACAAATCCTAAGGAGTGTTTTTCTGGGAAGAAGCTTGAGATTGGCCCCTTTAGGACTTTTGGGTGCCTTACTTATTCACGTGTCACTGAGGAGAAGAGGACAAATCTGGAACCCACTGCAAAGTAGGACATCTTTATGGGTTACAATGAGACGACCTCCAAGGCCTATTGCATATATATTCCTACCAAGAGGAAAGTTGTCTTGAGGCGGGATGTGATGTTTGAGGAGGAGAAGGCCTTGAGGAGGTCACGTGAGGATAATCATGTAGAGTATCAAGGTCCTTATGTAAAATTCCTCTTAAATAACACTGTAAATTCTTAATACCTTTCTAGGGTTGTAACTGGGTTTAGTGGAAAATCCCTTCAAATAGTTCAAGGGAAACACTGCTGTGGGTGCACTTATATATATATATATATATATAATATTATCAACAATGCCATGCAGCAATACAAATACTCAAGCATTTCCCAGTGGACTGATATAACTAATTTAAAACTCAAATGTTACATTGCTGATATAGTAATGTTCACATTATAAAAATGTCAGAAACAATTCTTTATTTATCAAAGAATGGTGTGTCAGGAGAACCTGTTTCTTTCTCTAGCAAGGCACGTTCAGCTCAACAATCTTTTTGAGGGCAGCAGCCACACCTTTAAGTCTGGGAATATTACAATCAGCAACGCCACATCCTTTGACTCATCCCCAACCAGATTTAATATTCACCAACGGTCCAACCAATGACTTGGGATGATGCACAGCTCCAGAGATGAGGTTACAGCAATCTCAGCATACCAATTAAGTTCTCGTCCCTTTAAATACCACTTGTAGAAGTCGTGATCATGCCCAGAAATAAGAACTCGGCCTGTGGGGAGATTGCTTCATGTCCAGCTTAGTGATTATGATCTGCCTGTGCTCTATTCTTGCCCGGCAAAGGAAATATCACACCCTGCTATAACTCGTATCTCCCTTCAGGAAGACTCACATCCTTCTTTGGCCACAACAACTCTAGAAAGAGGGTACTCTGTGAAATGTAGCAGTCAGAACACACGGGCATTCATGGCACACTCAGACAGAGTAAATTGACTTCCAAGTAGCAGAGGGCCGTCTCAATTGCAAGGATATGTGTCAAGTAAAGATTCCCTTCTCACTTCAAGATCTGTCCATCAGGGAAGAAATGGAGTTAGCGCCTTGTACACGGTCTAACAATTCGTATAATGACACGGGAGTCGTGCTATCTCTTCTTTCAACCCAGAAATGTGAAGCTCGGCACATTTATTTTATGAATAATATTTGGGCTGACCCCACCATACTGTACACAGCAGATTTCTATAATTTGTGGGCTCCAGTTGGCAGGAACACTAACTTTCTACAACACCCTTTCTTCTTGTTGACTCAACTTTATTTCTGGTATTCCATTTTCCTATGAAAGTCTCCAGCCTGTCGACAAAGTAAGAAATACATTATAAGGGTATAAAACAATTGATAAAGCTTGAATACCTCAATATTTCTCAGGAAATTCGTTCTCCATTGAAGCTCTACAGTGAAATCTGAGTGATTTCACTCTCATACTAGGGGATCTCGTTGCAACACCGAAGTCTTCTATGGCAGGTAGGGCTCCAAAGCCCTCAACTTCCTCTTCCAACTCTCTCCAAGAGCTCTCTCTTCAAACTCACACAATGCACGAATGAATTAGAGTCTCCCCAATTCCCTTCTTTAATGAGTTTAGGACTGTCTTTTCATCTTCGCCCTCCCTTTTGTCTTTTTATTAAATTCACTTTTATAAAGTCACTTTATGATACTCCACTTTATAAAGTTAAAGTGACATCCAACTTGCCTAGGAAATATCATCCTTTCTCCTCCTTTAATAAAGTATCCTTGTTAATTATTTCCAAAATTGCAAAACTCCTAAGTGATTTTTCATGCACAAAATTTGGGAACATTAGAGTCCTCCCCACCAAAAATTGCTTGTCCTCAAGCAATTGGAACTATATTCCTGGATCCAACACATACCTGGGAAACTCTAGTTGTAAATGATCCAGAATTTTCATATCTATGCCAGGATCCCAAATACACCTGTTGAATGCCTTCGTACAACTGAACCCCATCAGCTCAGTAATTTCTTGTATTGATGAACCCACTCTGTCTGCTGGAGTAGTTTTTCTATCAACCTTCATGGAAATATCTGCAAACGGAAGGCTGGCCGGTTTCAAATGGCCCTTCTGTTCAAATATCAGCATGTTAGGCGAAACACCCCTGTTACCTTCTGCATCTCTTTGGCTTTTTATGATGCTATGCTCAATGGTGTCTTTTATCCTTAAATATTTAGCGCTTTGAGTGGTGTAACCAATATCTCCATGTTTTCTATGTTCGAATTCCTTGTTTTTATCTGTCAGTAAAGTGTCAACTCCTTGATGCACCAAAGAATTATTGTCCTTTTCAGGTTTCAAACGACTGTGCCTGTCAGGAGTACTGATTACCAAAGCACTGCCTTGAGTTTCCTTTTTCACCAAAGAGTCTATTGATGCTAGCGGAATGAAAACATGGTTTTGAGGCCGTGTGTTCAAGTACCATGCAAACTGTCTTTTTTAGTCGACAGAAACGATGGCTAAGGCACCCAACAATGATCTTTCTAAATGTTCCATCTCATCTACATCTATTTTTGGTGCTTTCTCACGTGCTTCGTTAGATTTGAATAGAATTGCTTTTGCTTTTACTTCACTCACATCACTAAAAACAACTACGTCCTTGTTTATCAAACTGACATTCTTGGGAAACTCATTCAGTTTTTTACCCTGGCACATATTTGCTAACCCATGCATGAAATTGTTGAATTCCATTGCCTCCTGTTGTTGTATCCATCCAGTTCGTAGTGTCGCTAAGCAATCCATCATTTTATGGTATGTGTTTCCAACTTTCCTCTGTAAGAAGAATCCAACAGATCAATGATAAGCTTTTTCATTTCTTTAATAGCCTTGGGAACCCATTCATCACTGTCTCTGCATGCCAACATAACCTCAAAATCTGCAACTGGTGTCAATCTTCCAACTTGTTCTGCTTTCCTTATTGCAAGACTTTCGAAGGAGATGCCACTGTGCACATTATCTCCAGCATCTTTCCCTGTTGGTTCTTCAGATAATAATGGTTTGTCCCTCCAAAATCTATTGGAGACCGTCTCTGTCTTTTGATTCTTTTTCAGTTGGAATAGGCTACAAAACCTTGTAAGTTCTTTTTTGCAAACAACTCTGGGTCATGCTCAGTTATCCTCTTAACAATAGTCAATTGGAGGCACATTAGCATCTGATTATAATGTCCCAAATGAAATAAATTTGGAACACGCCTTTCAAATAAAATTATCATCTACTTAATAGAAGATTGCCATGTAAAACCCAAACCAGAATCCACAAATTGCATACAAATCTCATTAAAAGATAACAACATGAAGAACAATGAGAAATGCAGCAACAAATCCAGCTTTATTATAGAAATATGTGCTAATACAATAGCTAGGAACGACCCTCCAAACTGAAACAGGATATCAATCACTACACTTGTGGATTTTGAATGAATCCACCAAGGGGAGATGGGTGCTCGCCCAATCTCTCTAAATCACCTTAGGTTTTCCGTCCTGAGGCTATCAATGGAGTAGAGAACTGGGTTCTCAACCTCTCATACAAGAAACATTATTAGATCCAAGATGTCTCCAAATGACCATCTCCTCCCCTTTTATAGATCTCATGGATAGATATCCAAGCCTCTAGAAGCATATTATTTTATTATTATTCTAGAAGCTCCTCCATTGACTTTATGAAGTGACTTTTTAATTTAATTTTATATCTCTTAAGTCACTTTTGGCCTTTTTTTTCAATTAATTATTTTTCCTTAATTAAATGACTAATTAAAGTCATTTTTAACTAAGGAAAATAGCAAATCGCCCACCATACTCTCTTTGGCCACTGAAAGTCCCTTCTCAGCATCCCATTCTGTAGATCTTCTTGTTCTGGTTCCAACGAGCTATTCCATTGAGGTGTTCCATCAATTAACCTCCCTGAAATGCCACTTCGAGCATAATTAATTAAGTTATGCCCAATAATAATGCTGTTTTTTGAAAGTCGTTGGAATTGGATGGAACGAAAGGCAAACTGTGCGAATGATGGAATATGCCAAGCGAATGCCATCAAATCCCATAAAAACTCCTCAAAACTCCATCGGGACCCCTGATGACATAAGCTTGCTCCACTGACCTGGCCATCCCCTACCCTGGAAATCCACCCTGGCTGTACTATGAAGAAGAATAAAAATGGGGACATGACATTGATCCTCTTGATTTTAAATGAAGAAAATTGTAGAACTGATCTAAAATAGGATTCAATGTTAGCTCTAGTTTCATTGCCTCCTCTCTTCTAGGGGGTACCAAGTTAAGCATAACATTCTTTGTGTTAGATATGTTGGGGGTTAAAATACCAAGCACAACGTTTGATTTTCCTTTCCTCCACACATAATGCAAAATGGAAACATTCTTTGTTGTTTGAATTGCCTTGGCCACTGCAAAAATGGGCACGGAATTGCCTGGTGCTGCGATAAACATATTTGTATCTCTCATATAGTAGTGCCTCAGAATGTTTGATGCATCTGTAAAGCCCAAAAGCTTCAGGCCCTTCTCAGGCTTGAATTTGAGTGCTTCTTCTTCTGCAGTGGAAATAGGAGCCATTTGTGGTCCATACTGAAAACCCTTGATCCTTTGATTTGGAGGAATTTTCTTGGCAGGATCTTCCCTACAAGGTACACAACATCCACCTTCACTTCTCATGTTGCATTTCGATCATTGGGATTTGCCATGTCTGAATATCTCTTTATAGGAGGGATACTTTCTTTCCTTGTCTTCTTATAAACCCACACATGAATTCTCATCATAGGAGTCAGCTCCAAGTTTCCTGGAAAAATGTTCCTGGTTTCCATAGCACCCAATAGTGAGGTTGAACTTTCAACAACTATCAATTTTGCTCGTGCTTGCTTCAAAAATTTGTTTAAAAGGGAAAGATCTTCACAGAATAACTTTGATTTAGTTTGTCTAGGCATCCTCTGTCAGAAAATTACAATGTCAAGTTGGATATCATGCTCTTCCATCTGGTTAGCAATTATGTCTACCTGGTCCTCTTTTGTTCCTTCTTTAGGTTCTTTGATCAAGGATAGAGCACTTGTAATTAAACAAAGGCGTTTATTTCTTGCACTCTTTCTTCCAAGTTCCTCTATCTGCAAGTCTACTCCAACTACTATGGCATCCAAAAAATCACCTGGAACCATTCCTCTTGGTAGCCTGTTAAAGGCTTCAAGAAGATCCTCATCAACAACCTTAATAGGTCGGAAATCAACCACAATCTCATAGCCACCAAATTCCCTCTGCAGATCATTGTCGGCTTCTAGCTTCGATTTAAGACTTGCCGTTCTCTTACTGTAATTAAACCCTGTAGGGTGCGATGCTTCATCTGCCATTTTTTCCAAGTGTGCTAAAATATTTAAAGACTTGCTTTGGAAGGCCCTGTGAAAACCCCAGTGAGTATACTTACTGTGATTTTCTTCAGACAAATTTTTGAATTGTATTTCATTGGCAAACTCATCACCTAAAGTTGATTGGTAAAATTCCTGTACCATGCCAACCTCCTTATTCTTGCCTTGACCAAACACAATGGCTGTCCAAATTCCTTTCTAGCTCTCTTCTGCTGCATATGATAGAAGTGGTTCATTTGTAAATAAAAAAATATGATCCATGAGGCATCCCATGATACGTTGAGGCCCAGTATTATAGACATCAGTAGACAATAATTTATTCACTGCTAGGCCAATTTTGCCACTGTCTATCTTTCCAATTCTACTCATGTCACCACCAACATTACAAAAATTGGAAAAAGCCTCTTTCATAGTTTTGTCCTTCTTTAATCTTTGGGCAAGTGTCCTGTCATTTTGCAGTGGAATAGCAATAATTTCTTCGACAATGATGGAGCAATCTTTAGCATTAGTGCCATCCACATCCCATACATGAATAGATGGTTGAAAGACTAAATCAACATTTTCTTGGCGAAATTTGATCTTTTTCGTTTCTCTGTTATTTGTCAAAGAATCATCTACGGGCTTGCTTAGTGCTTCATCACCATCTTGAGTATGATCTCTGGGGAGGCCAACTGCATATCTTTGCCCACATTCTTCCGGGTTTGTGGCCACTGATTTATCTTCGAGTTTGCAACCTTCATTTTCCTTTCTTGCTTTCTTTGACCGGGCCCAAGACTCTATTAGTACTGTCACTTTTGTGAAAGCTTGACTGTAATTTTCGAATTTCTGAGTGCGAAACATTTCTCTTAATTACCTTTAGCCTTTAATTCTGGTCCTAGAAATTTCCTCCTTGATATCACCCATAGCTGGCCAGAGTGTCATGTCCCTTCTCAAACACATTGTAACAGGGCGCTGCTACACAATTTTGCACAATTTTGGCCAAGGAAGAGAGCCCATCATTTTCGACTTAGGGACTTAGGAGACAATTCGACTTAATTTGGTTGCTAGTGGAATGTGTGGGTCACCCACATGGGAATTCGAATTGGCCCCTTCGAGTAACTTGGAGGGAAAGTTGAATAGGTGGATGGAGGCGGCCCACATGAGGCAAAGGAGGCCCAAGGAGTTATAAGGAGGGAGCAACTCTCATTTTGGGATTCATCCTTACATCTTGCTGTTGATCAGTGGTTGTCATTGATGTCAACCCAAGCAACACCAAGGGCTATCCCGATCTTGCATGGGCATTGTGACTTGAAAACTTACTCTATTTTGAGTCAAGAATCTTCTAGATGGATTCTACTTGTCAAGATGTTTCCGTTGATATACGGCACGCCAAGTAATTCTTCACGGTTTGAGATATTCATGTTTGAAGTTAGTAACCCCAATTAGTAGGCTAAAACCTTATGGGGTTGTGGCATGGCACTCATAATTGGTTGTGGTCATTGAATAGTCAATAATTAATAATTTTTTATTTGCTCCTAAAATCCCTTCAATGTTCACTTGTTAAGGACCCTCTCTCAACTTAAGACATTCATATAAATAATGACCCTCATATCCTCCTCTAGTAGGGATTTTGTGGCTTCAAACACGTCATCGTGGCATTTTCGTTATAACTTTTTTCTGCGAAGCTTCATAAGCTGAAATTAAAACCCATTTGAGCCGATATCTTGATGAACTTTGTGACCGAATTTCAGATCTTGGTTCCCTATATTTTCAGAGATATGATCTGAGGAAGTTTGTGTTTTTGCAGGCTCCCGAATTCCATGTTAAACAGGTGACGTTGGGAAAATCGTCATAACTTTCTCTATGAGCATTGGGTTCAAATTTCGTAAATAGTCACAGAAAGAGGACAAACTTTAGTTTGTTGAGTAGCATTTTCAGGGTCGAAGGTTGTAACAGTGATACGTGGCAGTTCGTACATGTAATGTTCCTAAATAGGAATGTAAGTGATATACAAAGCATGTAAACAATCCCACAATTAGAAAAGCGTAATCATTAAGCACCCATGGAAACACTGAAAATAGAGAACTACTGAGCCATTTTATTATTTCTTCAGGAGCAAAATACGATAGTAAAATAGAATGGTGCACTTGGGCTTGTCTCAATGGACAAGCTTGACAAAACCCAGGTGAGAAAATGTTGAATTGAAGGCTGCTACAATTGCTGCACCAAATTGAAGTGCGCTGCCCCAGAAAACTGCTTTGTCTGCTGACTTTGAAGGGCTGAAATCACTACTTCCTGTGCTTAGAAAATTATGAGATTTCAGCTCTTTGCTCCTTGGCCTAAACCCATAAAAACCCACGAAGGAATTGGCCAAATGTTGACCTCGAAATCTTGGCCCAAATTCCCCTTAGCTCCTCTAGCCGCTGGCTGAGTTGGAACCCCTGTTTGACCTCTTACATCTGCCTAAAAATTCTATAAAATCAGGAGTGTGATCCTTGCCCAAAACCCAGAAAAACCCAGAAAGGGTTTCCCTTGGTTCCAACCTTCAAAAATTGACCTTTCACAGCTTGGCCCTCCTCCAATTTCGAATTCTGTTGCTGTGACTGATTCTGTCAATCTCTGCTCTCCCAACTCTAGCAATCCTCCTCAAACAACCCTCCGGGTGATCTCCTATTTCTCTCGACCAACTCCAACTCTACAATTCCTTCCTCCAACTCCCACATGAGCCTAGTGGTGGCTCTCTACGCAGGCCCTGGGTAACTGTAAATCAAATTGCTGGGATCCTAGCTCTATTGGCTCCAAAATTCACAAGAAAGGTTGAACCTTTGTTTCTCTCCCAATCCTCTAACTCTCTCGATAAATGCTTGATCACTGATAGCTCCAAACTCCCCCTGCGTATTCTCCAGCTAGCCAAAAATATGCACTCCCTGTTGTGGTTGAATGGTAGTGCTGTACACACTCCCGAAACTCCTAAAATACTTATGGAACTGCCTCTCTAGGGCGGGCACAGATGATCCCTTGAAGTAGAGGTTGAATCTCCTGCTTGAGAGATTCGTGGCTAAACAACCGGTTGACTCAACTAAATAGCAGAGCGAATAGTCAAGTAATTTTGATTGCAAGGTGTAAGAATGAATCCAAAATGAGAGCTGCTCCCTCCTTATAACTCCTTGGGCATCCCTAGTGTCATGTGGGCCCCTCCATCCACCTATCCATCTTCCCCTCCAAGCTATTCGAATGGGCCAATTCGAACTCCCATGTGGGTGGCCCCCACATTCCACTAGCAATCAACTAAAGTCGAATTGCCTCTTAAGTCCCTAAGTTGAAAATTATGACTTCTCTTCCTTAGGCAAAATTGTGTATCATCTCTGACATATGTTTTTGTAGGACAAGGTAAGTATATACAGTGTCTCGGTCTATGTTGCAGGAAACGTGGGGGGGAGGCCCGTTTCCTTGAGGAAACTGGGACGAAACGCGTTTCAGTGTTTGGTACGGCCGTGAAACGCGTTTCCGGTCGTACCACCACGTTTCCCGAAATGGAAACGTGGGTTGTACGACCGGAAACGTGTTTCACGACCGTACAACCCCACGTTTCCAAAAATTCATGTGTTTATTTTATTTTATTTTATTTTTGATTTGTTTTTAGGCTATCTAGTGGGTTCTAAAAGCCTGTCTAAACTTATAAAAGAGAAGTTTGTCTCATTCTCTCATCACACTATTCAGCAAGTCGTTTCTCTTGGAGACTGGCAGTTGTTTCAGCTAGGGTGTTTTGAGCAGTGAGCAAAGTGGA
>APFE031522981.1:247452-291818 GCA_000404065.3 Pinus taeda | reverse complement strand
TTTTAAATATTTTTAATATATATACATGTGTCATGTATATATATATATGTGTGTGTGTGTGTGTTTCCCCGTTTCCTCAAATTTGGGGAGGTCGCGTTTCGTATCGCTTCCCGTTTCGGAAACTCGTTTCCGTTTCCCCGTTTCGTGCAACTTAGGTCTCGGTTATATCTCTATGTCTCTATATGTCACAGTTAGTTTTTCGGATGTCCTATTCTTGATACTACACATTTGATGCTACAAATTCTTGATGCTACACCAAGTCTGCTAAATCTATATGATGTTGTAAGTTCATGTTACTTGTCTTGTCATAGTTGATAGAATGGTCTTTATTGTTGTACTTAGAACTTGGTCCATCACGAGTCTAGGGTTTGTCATCCTTTTTTATTGTATATATCTTTAGGTCAGTTTTGGATATAGTCTTGCATAGAGTTCAGGCCTATATCAAGAGTGGGAGTCTTTGTCTATTGCTGCAACAAGCCAACAAAAAAAATGACAAGCACACTTCAGGTACACGTTGTAATTTTAATTTGTATTTATTCATTATTATGCACTTATATGTGTTTTGCAGGCAGAGGTAAGTTGAAGGGTATTTTATTTTGTTTTGGGATTGGTTTTGCGGGGCAAATTTTGCATGAAGGTAGAAGAAGATTCAAGTACAACTTCAAGCAAAAATTCAAGAGCAGAAGTATCAAATCAAAGGAAGCATTGCAGTGGGACATCCTTTGAAGACATGAAAACCATCCGTATATTGTGAAGAAGTGTCAAGGCCGAGAGTCATCAGTGTAAAGTTGTAATAGAGTCATTTGTAAAAGTGTCATCATTGGAAGAGTCGTTGTAAAAGAGTCAATCTGCCTAGAGTCGAAAATATATTATTGGGAGGTATAGGAGTCACTGTTGGGATGATGTCATGGTTGGGTTGTAGGTCATAGAGTGATTGGGTATTTGGTCAAGTACATGAAAATCATTGTACAATTTATTGTCTCTTGGATTGTTGTCCTTGGTTTAGGAATCCACATTCTTGTTTTATTTCAATCGTTATAGGGTGGCAGGGAGGTGCTAGGTAGGTGTATAAAGTCGCCTACAGCTTGGAGCCTATGAACACTTCAGGGTGGTAGGTTGGTCTAGGATGTTGGGGCATCCATTTAGTTGACTACTGAAGAAACCAGGGCGTTGGGGCGTCCTTCCAGTGGGAGCTGGAGAAGAATGCTTTTCTAGAATTCTAGGAAGTTGTTGCTTTCAGTTCAGTTGGGGTTGAAGATTAAAGAATTTATTAGGAAAGCGTTTGATGGTTTTTGACCCGGAGGGTGTTTTCCACCTAAAATTCTTGTGTCTACTGTGTTCTTTTATTTACTTTTATTACTGCATAAACATTAATAATAATTGAAGATTAACTAATGCTCTGAAAATATTTAAAAGTGCTAATTGCTAAGGAATACTGATTCACCCCCCCTCTTAGTATTTCCAACACTTGCAAACAAAACTACTTGATTGTTTGCTCTGTTGTTTAGCTGATTCAACCAGCTGTTTAGCCATGAATCTCTCAAGTGAGAGATTCAACCTCTACTTCGGTGGACTATTCGTGCCCGCCCTAGAGAGACAGTTCCACGAGTTTTTCAGGAGTTTTGGGGTTATAAGAATAGCTTCGGCGTGAATCACATAAAAATGACCTTTGTCGACGCGTTTCGAACCAACTAGTGTGGTTCATCGTCAGGACGAGTTGAAGACACAGATCTGGCCTAGCAAGTTAAATAGACTGAGCAGAGACTCCAACGGCTATATAACGGCTATTTTTGACCCTAAGACCCAACCCAACTTATATTAATAAATTTAATATTATTTATATTTTTTATAATATTAAAATTGATAACACAATATTCTATTTCTAGAAATTAGTGAAATTAGGTGTGTTGACTAGAAACTTACGCAATTTATTTAATTAGATAACCTTAGTTTATTAATAAATTAATATTAATGGTTATTAAAAATTAATTATTAGTTAGAATGATTTCTTTTGAAGAACTTATGTTATTATTATTACTTTTATAATATTAAAATTAATTATATAATAATCTATTTCTAGAAATTAGTAAAATTAGTTATAATGAATAGTAATTTACCTAATTAAATAACATTAAGATAATAATAAAATAGTACTAATGGTTATTATAAATTTAATAATTGGTTAAGTGATTTCTTTAAGTTTTGGGGTTGTGAGACAGCACCATCATTCAACGCAGAGCAGGGAGTGCGTATTTCTGGGCAGCTAGAGAATACACAAAGGGAGTTAGGAGCCATCAGAGATCAAGTGTTTGCTGGGAGAGTTGGAGGGCTGAGATAGCAACAATAAACCAACATTCTTGCTAAGTTTTACAGCTAACAGATTTAGCTGGTTGCAGTAGGATTCCACATATTGTTAGATCTAGGAATTTTCACTTGGTATCAGAGCTGTTGATGTGAAACAGGAAGAGCAGATCTAGCACTGAAGCAAGGGCCAACTTGCTGCAGCAAGCAACAGTTCGAATCCCTTGAGGGATTGCGCAGTTCTAGCCAGGAAGGCTATATTTTCGATTTTGTCTTTCTCTGAGTGAGTCGATAGAGAGGTAAGATTGCCGGATCAGGAATTTGCCGAGGGAGAGGGAGTGTCATGTTGTAAATTTTAGGTATGTTCTATGCTTAGAGCAATTTATTTCAATTTTCACAGTTAGCTCAATATCTTTTCCAGATTAGTAATCACATCAACATTAAAGTAAACTGCAAATAGAACATAAACATAAATCGCAGAAGACAAGCCAAGACAAGAGGACACAAGATGTGGCGCTAGCCAAGGACAAACCCCAATGTGGGGAAACCCTTGATCAATTCTTCTTATATGTTCTTCAATAGTCAGCAGAGAGAGAGATATTACATTTACAATAGAAGTCAACATTTTGACTTATCTAGATAAGAGCATAGATCATCTCTAAGAAGATGATACGTGAGACCAGTTGAAGACATGCTACTTCAACTGATTCTCTAAGGTGACTCCTTCACCTATCATTGTGTTGCATCTCGTCATCATGCTGCACCTCACTGTGCTGCACCATGCTGCACCCATCATCACAACGCTGGACCTCATGACCGTGCTGTACACATCATATTGTTGCACCTTATTTTGCATTGTTGTCTCATGTGCCATTGTTGCACCATGATAGCCACTGCTGTCCTATGTTGCATACTGCTGTCCCACTATTAGTGACATAGCCATTCCATGTTAGCTTGATGTCCCATTGTTTTTGTTGTTGTCTCATCAATGTCATTGCTGTCCCAATTGCTATTGCAACACCATGTCTTGCTGCTGTCCCAATTATTAGCATTGCTGTCCTGGGCATGTTTGAGTCCTCAAACTCTCATGATGTCCTTGTTTCGAGGGTCACCTACAGCCACCATTTCAGCCGTATTAGGCTTGCATCTAGGGGATCGTAGGTTAGCATTAGGGCTGCCTTTAGACAACGTTTAGGGCTGCCCTTTAGACTGCGTTTAGGGCTTCTCTTAGATTGCTTTTAGGGCTGCATTTTGGACAACGTTTAGGGTTGCTTTTAGACTGTGTCTAGGGCTGCATTTTGGACAATGTTAGGGCCTCTCTTAGACTACGTTTAGGGCTGCATTTTGGACAACGTTTAGGGCTGCTCTTAGACTGCGTCAGGGCTGCCTTTTGGACAACGTTAGGGCCTCTTTTAGACTGTGTCTAGGGCTGCCTTTTAGACAGCGTTGGGGCTTCTCTTAGCTGTGAGAAGATTCCTCCAAGATTGAGGCTAGGGCATGCTTCCTTGACAACGTTTTTGACTTCTTCTTTGACAACGTCTAGGGCTAGGGCATCTCGTCTAGGGCAGCTCCCTTAGTCTTCTTTCCTCCAACGTCTAGGTCTTCCACTCCTAGATTTCCCTTCCACTAAAACCCAAGACAAGTGGAGAGAAATCAAGATAGAAGTGTGTGTGAGAAATGACTCTCAAGTCATCTCCTTTTATACTAAAACGTTGAGCACTTGTGGGGTTTATTTGGTTGCTCGCCGACCTTGACGAATTGTCTTATAACGCAAATAAATTCATGTCTCCATGAATACTTATTGGAATCGGATGATCTTTAGATCAATCCTACACCTCTCGATGAGAGGGATCCAAGAAAAATATCAGCTGCCATAAATAAGATGACCCACATGGAGTTTGTCCCTAGTTTCCAATTTAACACGTCCCTTCTCAAACACATTTGTAACAGGGCGTTGCTACACAAATTTGCACAATTTTGGCTAAGGAAGAGAACCCATCATTTTCGACTTAGGGACTTAAGAGTCAATTCGACTTAATTTGGTTGCTAGTGGAATGTGGGGGCCACCCACGTGGGAATTCGAATTGGCCCATTCGAATAGCTTGGAGGGAAAGTCGAATAGGTGGATGGAGGGGCCCACATGAGGTAAGGGAAGCCCAAGGAGTTATAAGGAGGGAGCAACTTTCGTTTTGGGATTCATTCATACATCTAACAAACAAAATCACTTGACTATTCACTGTTGTTTAGCTGAGTCAACCAACTGTTTAACCATGAATCTCTCAAGCGAGAGATTCAACCTCTACTTTAGGGGACCATCCGTGCCCGCCCTAGAGAGGCAGTTCTGCAAGGATTTCAGGAGTTCCTGGGCAATGACATAGCACCAACAACCAGCGCAGAGCAAGGAGTGCATATTGTTGGGCAACAAGGAAACATGCAGAGGGCGATTAAGGCAAGTAGAGATTTGATTGCTTGTCCGGGAATTAGGGAGCTGAGGTAGCAACATTAGACCAATGTTCTTACTGGGTTTTACAGTTAGCTGAGCCAACATTCAAGCAATTTGAATTGCTGGGTTGGGGGACAACACAAAGGCCACACAACAGATTTTCGTGGTATTTGGGAGCAATTGAGTTGGGCCAAGAGATCATTCGGGGAGTCAGGGATTCAATAGCATGGGTGAACTCAGCATTTTGGAGAAATTTTCAAGTGGATTTACAGGCAGTTTCCAGCAAGTCGAAATTGGCAGCTAGAGCTGAGGTGAGGCTCCAAGGGGGTCGAAAATTAAAAGTCCAAACCAACGAAAATCCTTTTTGGGTTTTCTTGGGTTTTTGACAAGGATCCCAAATATAAAGTTTCATAATTTTCCGAGCACCGGAGGTGGGGTTTTAAGCCGTACCTTTGCAGCAGACAATGTAGAATTGCTGGGGATTGAATAGTGCCTTTAGGGGTCGATTTTGGGAAGTCCAAATCAGGGCAAACCATTTTTTGGGTTTTTGTGGGTTTTGGCCAAGGAGTCCGGGGATAAAAGCATATAAATTTATGGGTAGTTTCTGTGCACCTTCCAGCCATTCGAATTTTAGTAGAACAGTTGTTTCTAGGTAGCGCAGTGCAGATTGGTGCAGCAGCTGGGCAGCCTTTAACTCAACCATTTTCCTACTTGTGTTTGGTCTTGCTTGTCCTTTCAGAAAAGCCCAAGTGCACCATTCATTCGTTTATTGTATTTGACTTGCAAAAATATAATAAAATAGCTCAAAAGTTCTCCATTTGCAGCTTTTATATGGGTGTTTGCTGAATATTTCGTTTTTTGTAATTTGCTGCATGTATTATTTGCTTGTAATCACTTGTATTCCTGTTAAGGATCATTACAGTGGTATCAGAGCATGATCTTGGTCCAACTGTGGGAAATTAGCCAGAAGATCATGGAAGCTTTGGGTATGAGTGCACAGTGATAGGTGAAATCACAGACAAACCCATGGCTCAAGGGAAATCCAGTATGCAGAAACTCCGGGGTAGAATTCATTAAGACGATGAGAGGTTGGCCCAGTTGAGGAGGGTGATAGACCAAACCCATCCTTACCCTTACAACAAAGATGTTAGAGGTGGGCAGGCCGTGGGGGTGCAACCATCTACATCGTGTGGGGAAAGTTGATGAGATCAGGGCACTAGATCTCCTGAAAAGGAGCAGACATGACAAAGACGGTTAGAGGGTGAGACTAGGGGGCGCTTTTGTTGGTGGAGACGTGGCTTTAGATATTAGGAGCCTGAGGAGGAGGTTGAGCATGATTTCGAGAGCCCATAGGATGGCGAGGAGCACATCGATATACCGAGTGTGGCGCAGGAGTCACCTTTATTAGATACCTCTTTGATAGCCCTTGTTGACACCCTGGTGGAGAGGATAGAGCCTACTCGCATAGAGCCATTTGTTGAGGGGGAGCCATCCCTAGACGAGATGCCAACAGTTGCTGAGGTATCTAGAGCCGTGACCAAGTTTACATGTGATAGATGCCCACGACAATTTCATTAGTTTCAGACCGACCTTCTAGCATTAAAAAGGAAGGCCTCGTTACTGCGAGAGGCGATTTTGCAGCAGAACGAGGAGTTGGAGGGTATGAGGGTGGTTTGTGCCGAGTCCACAGCCAAATTGACTCAATTTGGGGAGCAAATGGATTCCCTACTGGTGCAGCTAGAGCGCACGTTGGAGCGTGAGAGCAGCCCTCTTCAGGCATACATAGGCAGGGCTGACAACACTGTTAGGTTACCTTGGCCCATTGGACAGAGGGAGACAGAGCTACCTAGTCATATTGTATGTATTGACCAGGATAGCGAGATGAGACGACTTGAGTTGCCCAGGGTGCAACACCTGCATGCTGGGGTTTGTTCTATGTACGGGAGTTCGTGCATTCGATCCCTCTCTTGGGGTTGGGTGGCGAGAGATTCTGAGTTGATACCCGATGGAGTGGTCTATGGAGATGGTAGTGGACCCAGGTGGAGCTCAGCAGGAGTTTCCAGGCAATTGGGATGCTGGAAGCCTCGACTAGCATTGGGATCCGGGAGGGACCACCTATCATTTCCCATGTATGCCGGTTGACTACAAACAGGATGGTGCAGTTGACCTGGGTTAATGCACATTTGCTAGGGGAGTCTCGGTCAGCACTAGTGGCTGACCATTTTATGGACAAACTCTTTTGGTTTTCTTGGTATGTAATTTGTACACGAGATCACTAGGTGATCAACGTACTTCGGCAGGGGTTTGTCGGAGGAGGTGGCATTGGCAGGCCACCAGACGGTGCCTTGCATGGAGCTGGGGGCTGTTCAATTTTGTGCGGGGCATAGAGGACACAGAGGAGTGGAGCATTGGTGGCATCACTGCTGACACATAGGGAGAGTCACTTCTCGGATCCTTCAGGGGGGATTTGGAGGGAAGATCCATTCATCTGCGGGGATAATGATGCGATGGTGGAGTGATGATACTGATTGGGTGTGGCTTGACACATAGAGACATAGCTCTAGGCCATCATATCTAGGGATGTGTGGGAGCATCTAGTGTTGAGCAGTGGTTTGCAGGTGGGAATGGAGATATATGGTGGTGTGCTGTAGTGTGTTGGACTGTGTTGCGGAGTGGAAGTGCCTCACATCGTAGTGAGTACATGTGGGGAGTGACAGATGCAGTGACATAGGTAGGAAGAAGGGTGGTACAAGATGGCATAGCTGCAGCCGAGGGTATCTAGCAGTGTACAAGGGTAGGCCGCGGTGTACAGTGGCATGTCCAGGAGTACTGGGATGATCGGTGGTATGCAGAGGCATATGGTGCTGCACAAAGAGGTCTTGGAGTGTTGCCTCCAGGGACACCCATGGAAAGAGATACTAGGCATACCTTTGGGTGCAGTTCACCCAAGATTGATGGGAACATAAATGAGCGATACTTCATGGTATCCATGGGGACACAGACTCCTGACCCTCTTCTATGCCCCTTACAGGAACGGGCGATCTGGTTGTTGTCCTTTGACACTTTGGGCATGAGCAACAAGGGATGGGGAGCTCAGCCAAGATATTTGGATGACACTTGGTGCGATAGAGGGGAGACTTCTCAATGGGGGGGTCGGTGCGCGAGTTGACATCCACAGGTCGAGAGATGAGGTGAGCATCGACAGGAATGGCATATCATTCTCACTGATCCTATGCCTGGGGAGTTGGTCACATTGGAGACATGTTTCACTGTTTCCATAGGGCATGTCTGGACCATGCATGAGCAGAGGATAACTTGTACGACTGAGATAGTTGTCGAGTATGTCCGGGTTCCCGACATTGTATCGATTCATTCTCCAGGGGGCAAGTAGCCGAAGCAGTGGCGATGGTTGGCAGGAGTAGGACGAATCCGCATACAATGGGTCGATTGCGTGTATCAGATACCCATTTATTAGTTGCATTCAGGGGGTACCTATTTGGCACACGTGGTTTCTAGTAGTCATTAGTACTACACATTGGCAGGCACCGGACAATTTAGCATGAGTTCATGATGTATGGAGCCTATATAGGGGTGGCATGCAAGGACTAGAGATGAGGGCCAAAGGGATTCCATCGGTTGTTAGGGCTATGCCACAGCAGGTCTACCTATGGGATGCAAGGATTCAGTTGATCGATATTTCACTCGTGATGAGCGGAGTTGTGGCAAAGAGTGATATAGTTTGCTTTTGGGATGACACATGGGGGTTCACAGAGGGTTTCATGATATTGGGAGGCAAACATTCTCTATTGCTGCACAGGTTCGATGTTAGATTTGGATGGGTAGGCCTTGGTGCCATGGAGATGCCCAGGCAGGATGTGTCTTGCCTCTTTCAGTATTTCACCATCGAGTTCCAGGAGAGGAGGATACTGCATGTGCACAATAGGGAGTATGACATAGTCAGAGTAGCGCAACGTCAGCATGGTGGCACCACTCTGGGACTAACAGGGAACTGGGGCATCACAACTCTTCACAACTCTTCACAACTCAATAACCTTTAGGGATGCACTGACTATTGCAGGGGGAGATCATACAGATCTTCCATTGGGCTTTAACGAGTCAGTAATGGAGCAAAGGACTTCTGGTACTTGCACCGGGCAGGATAGTGAGTGGAGCGAGGGGAGCTTCATGTTGGACAAGATGGCCTGGGATCTTGGTATTGAAGGGTTCTTTCATATCAGTACAATGCTGAGGTCAGGGACAATTCAGTGCCACATCTGGGACCCTGGCACATGTTGCAGTGACAGTGGGGAGCAACAATTAGAGAGGATGCTCATTCAGGCATTGCTTGAGGACAACCGATTTTTGGAGCGTTGGAAGAACTTGCCAGATGAGGATGCCACCTGGGAGGGTGAGCACATATTGGAGCACCCATCTTTGAGGTTGCTTGAGGGCAAGCAACATTGCAGCAGATAGTGTAGAATTGCTAGGGATTGTATAGTGCCTTTGGGGGTCAATTTTGGGAAATTGAAATTGGGCCAAACCATTTCTCGGCTTTTGTGGGTTTTGGCCAAGGAGTCTGGGGTTAAAAGCATATAAATTTATGGGCAGTTTCAGTGTACCTTCCAACCATTCGAACTTCAATAGAGCAATAATTTTTAGGTAGTGCAGTGCAGATTGGTGCAGTGGCTGGGCAGCCTTCAGCTCAACCATTTTCCTACTTGGGTTTGGTCTTGCTTGTACTTTCAGACATGCCCAGGTGAACCATTCCATCGTCTATTGTATTTGACTTGCAAAAATATAATAAAATAGCTCAGAAGTTTTCCATTTGTAGCTCTTATATGGGTGTTTGCTGAATATTTCGTTTTTTGTAATTTGCTGCATGTATTATTTGCTTGTTATCACTTGTATTCCTATTAAGAATCATTACGGGCAGCGACACAGAGCTAGAGGGACGCGGTTTTCTGCAAGCTGAGTGCTGGGCAGAAAAGCTGTCGGAAGAAGGAAGCAGATTGCATAATGAGGGAATACTTCCTTAGTGATTTCTTGCCGAGGAAATCAATATTTCTCATTTGTTGGGCAGCAGAGAAGCAACAGACTTACCAGCTTCATCAGGGAGTATGTAAGCCAGCCTAGAAGCTATGCAGTAGGGAGAAAGAGGAAGTTGTTCGACAATTTTTGGAGGATATGGCAACTAGTGGCTTGAGGTATTAAGACAAGTTGGACGGAGCATCCAACTACGTCATTTGGAAGGCTAGAATGTCTTTCCTTTTAGATGAGCATGCCCTCAAGACGTACGTCGACAGTGTGGTAGTTGAACTTGTGGATGCAAAGCCGTTAGAGAAGTACAAGGCTGAGATGGCAAAGGCCAAGAGGATGATCCTAGATGGAGTCAAGGATCATGTGGTGTGCCATGTTTCTAGCAGAGCAACTGCTAAGGAGATGTGGGATGTCTTGGCCACGTTATATTAGGGATCTTCCGAGCATCGAAAGATGTACTTGGAGCAGAAGTTGAGATCTGTGCAAATACAAAAGGGAGACGAGTGGATCCATTCCTCATGAAGCTGAAGGAGACCCGTGATGAGTTGTCGGTTGCGAGGCATATACCTTAGGATTCAGAGTTAGTGAGACTAGCCCTAAATTCTGTCTCGGATGAATGGAAAGTCTTTGTCTAGAGTATCCTGGGAAGAGCGACATTGCATAATTGGGATGAGATGTGGGCAACTCTAAAACGAGAAGAGCTGAGGAGAGACCTCGTCAAGGTCAAACTTGACGGAAGCAACAACAACAGTAGGTCGAAGCCCAAGGAGGAGGAGGAAAATGCAGCCCTTGCATCAAAGGGGCAGGAGGGGCAACAGAGACGAAAGAAGGACGTCTCCAAGGTGAAGTGTTGCAAATGTGGCAAGATGGGCCACTATGCATCCCAGTGTCCCTTGAAGAAAAAGGACAAGGATGAGAAGCACGATCATAAGGTTGTAACCGCAAAGATTGAACAGGAGGAGGAGTTCTCCATGACAACCGAGATACCTCTCGGAGGGAGCTGGGATGAATTAGAACTGTAGTTCGATAGAGCTACAAATGGGCAGGATCCTTGAGGAGCCCACCTCTTGGATCATCATATTGCTACTAGAACCCATGATCAATAGTAGCGGGATGGAGGAGTTCTCAGTTGGTGCCATGGAGTGTTGATACAACAAATGCAGTAGTTAGCAGTGCTAGAGCTTGTGTAGCGCAGAGCATAGAGGCAGCAGTGCATGGAGGCACAGTGCAGAGCTTCAGCAATGCAGTGGTTTCAGAAGACAACGTGAGACTAGTAGCAGTTAGGTTTTCAGCACCAAGGTGTATCCACTGAATACTTGTCCAGTTTTGGGCATTTTCAGTTGCTTCTCTCAGCAACTGGGTTGCAGACGGATGCATTATTATCAGTGGTAGTGCTAGCAGCATAGCAAATGCAGCATTTGAGAGGGAGTTGTAGTATAGATGTAGCATTGGCAGTGGCAGTGTCAAAGGCAGCAGTACAGTTGCAGCAGCAGTGCAGTAGTTGGTGGACAACATGTTAGACATCAGCAACGCAGAAGACGATTCTTCAGTGTTAGAGCATCGGTGTTAGAGCAATATGCAGCAACAATATATTGCTAGAGCACACTCCTCACTAAGAGGGAGTGTTGATTTGGGGTAGCATCGAATGTGCTCTAGGCCTAAAATTTCGTAGGGAGGCTTGGGCACATGCATTCCAAACAACCCAGAAACCGTTTTGGGAAATTCCACCCAGAGATGATTTTATTAAAATAATTAATATTTTTAATGGGGTTCCTAAGTCTAAACTTAGGAAAATTAAAATATTAATGGGTATTAATATAATTGTGGGTAAATCTTCTAGATAAAGACGGAGATCAAGTCAAAACGACCTGAGCCTTTGGTTAGGAGTTAATCTAGGTCGTTGGTTGTCTAACAGGAAGATACAAGAAGGGGCTTGATGGTCATTTGGAAAATACACCAAGAGAGATCAAGAAATCGATTTTCTGAAGTGAGAAGTTCTCAGGAGGAAAATTCAATTGAGGAGATTTCTTGCAATTGAGGGGCAGGGATAACAACTTTCGGAGAGAGAGAGATTCTCATCTGGAGAATCATCAACAGAAAGAGGCAGAGAGTGATCCAGTAACCTTGACGCAGAAGCTGATGCAGGGCCAGAGGGAGAGAGAGAAAGTCGAAAATCAGAGCAAAGAGTCAGTTTTAGTAGTCGGAAGCCGGGGTGTGAGACCGGGAGGCTGAGAGCAGTGACTCTGAGGTACTGATCGATTCCCTAATTGGGTGAGCCGTGCTTGAGAGAGTTGACGTTGAGACAACGTAGAGGCAGCGCATGGCCTGCCATGGGCACCTCATCTAGCAACCGGAACAACTGAGACTTTTTCTCAGTGATTGTGTGAAGTAATTTCACTAAGCTTCTGCCAGTATTTCTCTCTGTAAATGAATAACACTGAGGTATTCAACGATGTATTCAGAATTTGCTACTACTTAATAATAATAAACCCTCAGAGCCGTTGCACCGGTTTTCCCGCATTGGGTTTTTCCGGGGACATTTGTCCAAAAATAATGGTGTCCTATGTGTTTGTATTTCCTTGCTCAGTTTCTATGTTTCAGAACCATAATTAATTTGGTGTAGGCTGCTTTAGTGATTTACTTAAATATTTCAAGAAGAAATCTGAAATAAGCTTGTAATGTAATTTACTATATAGGTGAAGTAGATTCAGCTGGTTGCAGTAGGATTCCACAGATTGTTAGATCTAGAAATTTTCACAAAAGCAACTATGCTGTGCAAGTTCATGGACCCACATTGAGGTAGGGACCTTAAAATAGCCAGGGTGGGGGATGAGAATGCATAGAATTCCAAGAAGAGATTAATAAACTGCTGTTAGAAAATAAGAGGTCACGTGAAGGAGAATAATGATGACCTATTAGAAGGGAGACCAGAGATGGTGAACTAGTACAAGGCTCAGTTGAGGAAGAGCAAGAATTGGAGGATGTTCTTGTGGGTGAAGGATCTAAGGTCCCAATGCTTCCATGACCTTGTTCCTTAACTATCATATCCCTGTGGCTGATGTAGCAATTATGGGCAACATTGTTACTCTTGGCTCTGTATGATATTTGTAGCATACTATTTTGGAGGCATAGGTATAACTTCATTGTTAAATAGATCAATTAGGATATTTCAGTTCTTATGTAATCACTGTGAGCAATGCCAATTTGAGACACATGACATTGGGACATGGGGATATGTAGAACCCTTGAAATGTGACACTAGGGACACACAAACAGAGATATGTGATCTTAAATTTCTAAAAATTAGAGAGATAAAATATACACATAAAAGCACATTTTTTTAAACATTTAGAAAATAGAACTTTATCAATCATATGTTGGGACAGATTTGTTGACACAACCAGACACAGCTGCACAGTTTTTTGATATTTGTCAATTTTTGTGAATTGTTTTGGTGTGCTGAGTGTCTGACACATTGGGAAATGTTATGAATGAGTGTTGGACATACATGGGATGTGTCTTGGCACATGGCACACGGGATATGTTCCATGTGTGTCTAACACTCTGGCATCATGTGTCTGACATACAAACATTTAATACACAAGGCTGGGAGTACATGCCATGTTTCCTATATGCCAATATATTTTCATCATAATACTTATTGACCATATTGGAAAAACGAACCTGCATTAACATTTATTAAAAACCATATTTATTATCTGGTTGGTCTTAGCATATTCTGTTATAAAAAAATTATTTTTGAATGAAATACTTGGAAATGTGATTGGTAATAGTTATTCTCAACATTAAGGAATTATAGGACTAGAGGTGTGGAGATGGCTCTAAGGTGTTTTCAGATGGAATCTATTTAAGAATTTAACCTGTCTTACTAAAATCTATGTTTTAAATGTGAAATATCTTCAGGTGTTAAAAATCTTATTCTCTCAATAGCATTTTCTATAACATATAGATATGTTGTTTGAAACATATGATGATCTTGTCCACTTTTGCCCACACTTGATTACATCGGTGGGCATCAATTTTCTGCTGTGAATAATTTCCATTTTATATGGTTTCAGGAATTTGGGCAATCCTAAAGAACAATGAGATGTTGACCTGGTCAGAGAAATTACGCTTTGCAGTTGGACTTTTGCCAGCTATAGTTGGGGGTCAAGCTTATGTTGAAGCCCAAGATGGCTTAACTGTCAAAGAGTGGATGCATAAGCAGGTAAGATATCCTTAATTGCACCTACACCTGGATGATTTGACTTATGCACATGCTGCATTGAGTCATTCTTTTGTGTGTGTGTGTCTGTCAAAATGCTTCGTATCTTTACATACTTTCATATTTATAATCTCACTCAAGGACTTGCACTGTGCATGTTGGAGTGGGATATTGTTCTGCATTACCTGTGATACAATATACTTACACAAGAATATACAAGGCCAGAACTATGGGAGTTAGTATGAATGCATCCCTACTGAATCAACTAAGAGAAATGTGGTTATCAAGTCAACCATTGTCTGTACATTGGACAGTGTCAAAATGGCAGGGAAAGTCATTTGGTCATCTCCCAAATGTTTCCATGCATATGGTTCAGTGTCGTAATCTACTTGAATACTTGCTATCACTTGAAATTTTCCTCATAGAATTTAATTCCAAGGGGACTGAATGAACACTTTAGGAAAGTGCCAATATCATCTTGCATGGTGCGATTTCACATAAGGTTAATTCTTGCTAGCCTTGGGGGGTCATCCCTAGTGATTTTAAGTATGCAAGAGAATACTCACTGAAATATTCAAAATAATTCATATTTCTTCCATTAAACATTTGAGGGCAGCAAGCACAGTTTGGAATTACACTTAAGAATGCTAAATCAGCACTTAACCTTCATAAATTTGCAGTAAATCACTTCATTTCTGCAACAAAAAGTTGCATATCTGCAAGTAAAACACACTAAATCAGAAAATTCCTTCTTTTTGACTGGTACCTTCAATCCAGTAACTATGGAGTCAGAAAATAAGAAAATTGATGAGGCTAGTTTTGCTCAAAGCTCAACAAATTCGAAAGTTCCACCACAAAGCATTAAATTCTTCCATACCAAAGAGTTGACTGGTAAAATAGTTTCTCCTTTCCTTCAGAGCTGTAAATATGAAGTTTGAGAGTTTTAGATTGACAATCTAAAGGACTCAAGGGAATGCAAAGTCACCACACAAGCACTATACCTCATGACATTGAGGGACAAATCACGTGAATACCATGGGGGAAACTCCAACATTCAATCAAAAATCACTCAAAGATTTAACGTAAAAAGATTCAAAACATTGTTGGAATTTCTAAGTCTAACTGTTAGAAACTCTTCATGTACTTTACTGATTTATTCCTACCTACTTGTTCTATTAATTAACAAGTTATTTACCATGTAAATACTAAAAATAAATACAAGTACATGCTCAACACATTATAGATCCTCAACCGAAGGAAACAAAACAAGCACACAAGTGACACTGTTGTTTTTGGACTAATGTCCCCGGAAAAACCCAATGCGGGAAAACTCGTGCAACTATCTGAGGGGTTTTATTATTATGCAGTTTTTGAATACAATATGGGTGCCAAAACCGTCTCACCCAACAGAGAATAATTTCGACAGTAGTACCTCTTAGTCAGAGACAGATGTTCCGGTTGAAACTCCAGATAATCACTCCGGCAACTTCACAGCTCCAATTTGCCCCACGAAACCCTAGTGTCAGCCCTTTCCGGCCCTGCCTAGAGTCACTTTGCCTTGGCTTGTGTTAGCCTTTGGAGGCATTGCGTCGGCCCTCTGACCCTCTGCGTCACCCACGTTGGCTCTCTGAGGCACTGCGCAGTTCCTGGCTGCCTCTGCATGAGCCCTGACTGGCTTTGTGTGAACCCCTAACTAGTTCTGCGTCCCTCACTCTCGGCTACTGCGTTGATCCTCCTGGTGCTATCTTTGCCTCTCTGCTTCTGTATTCACTGCCCCTTAGCTGCAACTCTGATCACTCTCTCGACTTTCTCAGCAAACCCAACCCCAAAAAGTCGAAATCTTGATCAACTCGGTGTGTTCTCCAAGTGATCCTCAAGCCTCCTCTTATACTTTTCTCGTTGATAATTCAACGACCGAGATTAAGTCCCTAATCAATGGCTAAGATTAAATCTGGTTTGATCCATGACCTTTCGACCATTCTAACAGAGTTTTATATTAATTCACATTAATATTTTATTTTCCCAAGTCTAGACTTAGGGACTCCATTAAAAATATTAATTATTTTAATATCTCCCAAACTGTTTGGAATCTGCCCAAACCCTTCCTGGGTATTGGAGATCTCATGTGCCTTGGCCTCTCCACCAATTTTCGTGGCTAGAGCACATCCGATGCTACCCCAAATCAACAAACATGGAGATAGAAAATCACTGATCCCTATCTTTCTTAAAATTGCATCTCTTATTGTTAATTTTAGATAACAATGGTATGTTCTATGCTTAAGACAATTTACTTCAATGTTCCTTTAGCAGCCCAATGATAAATTCCAATTATATCCAGTAGCAATCACATTAACTTATAAACATTGATAATAAATGCATATAGAACATAAAATCAGATGCATAAGACAAGTCAAGACAAGAGGACACAAGATGTGGCAGATGCCAGGGACACCCCAATGTGGGGAAACCCTTTGATCAAATCTTCTTATTATTTTTCAATAGTTCAATAGAGAGAGATAGTACAAATATCATAAATACAGGCCCAAAACAGATCTGCCAAATCAACAGTCAAATCAGCAGTCAAATCAGCCCTAACCAGAAAGTCAACGGTGGTCAAAGCTGCCCCAAAACATCCTCCAAACAGCAGTTCAATTTGGCCTTCAAGGGGAGTCAAAGTCAGCCCAAATTCTTCAGTCAAATCCAAGCAAAGGAGAGAGAAAATATTGCTGCAATTTCTGCAGTCACAACTGAAGTCAATGCTGGTCAAGCTGTCCCAAAATCATCGATTTCTGTGCCAATAAATGTGGCCTAGAGAAATCAAAGTTTTGGCCCAAAAATCGAGGTCAACATAGGTCAAATCACCCAAAGTCAACGCTGGTCAATGCCTTGAAAACTTTGATCTGTTTCACTTAGAAAAATTCAGACTTCTGCCACACGTGCGAAGGAGAGAGAGAGAGAGAGATTGTGCGAAGATAGAGAGAGATGCCTCCAAGTTGTATGAACCAAGAGAGAGAAGATGATGATGAGATGAGATGATGTCCAAATGAGGAAAAGATCTTATTTATACACTTCATTGAGGATGAAAATACATATCTATTGGGCTTCATCAACCTACATTTGACTGGAGCCGACCTTGACAATTAGTCCATAAGAGAAATAAATTCATAATTCCATTTTTGCTTGTCAGAATGAGATGATCTTTATATCAAAATTGTACCTGTCCGAAATAGGAATCCAATGCAATAATCGTCTCCATCATATGAGCTGTCCTAAGGTGGAATTTTGCCCTAGTTGCCAATTTTAACACTTATAGATTGATAATATGTCATTGCAAAGCAACTCTCTAAGAATATTCCAAAACCTAGAATGAAAACCTTAAAAGCATATTTATTTAGAAAGTGCTTTGCTTTAGGCGGCCCTATCCTCACCAAATCCATGAAAAAGTCAATACAAGAGGAGCACCCAACATATTTATGAAGATTTTATATTGAGAAAGAACAAAAAGGCTCCAAATGGTGAGCATTCTCCCTACTTGCAAAATAATGGATGAAAGAGGAAAGAATCTCCTAGAAAGATACTACCACTATTGCATGAATACCAAAGAAGCAAGGTGTACTAGTTTATGTAAGGCTTTATATTTGCATTACCTTTCATATGTTGTTAGTTCTTGTAGAAAATCCTTGTAGCTTGTAAGGAAGGCTTTGTAATGGAATATCTACCGTTAAGATGATTTAATGTGAGGATATAATCCCTCTTAAGTTTTTTGTTATGTGTTAAGCTTGCATTTAACAAATTAAGTTGTTGTTAGATCGATAAGATAAGATTATTATATTAATGTCTGGTGAAGGACCACAAAAATGTGAAAATTTGATAAAATATCGCTTATTGCAATCAACTAGTAATTATCCAATGTATTTAATTCTGAGCAAAATTATTTTACTACAAATATTGAATAAAAACACGATTGCAATACTCACAAAAAAAATAAACTACAGAAACTCTGAGAGGAAACCAATCACAAAATTGACACAATTATTTTTGGACAAAACGTCCCTGGAAAAACCCCGAAGGGAAAGCCAGTTCTTCAGATTTGAGAGTTTTATTAATCTTTAGCAAATTCTGCAATTGATAAATATTACAATAGTGCTTGTCAAACCGTAGCAAAGCTCTGACAAAATATTTCTTCACCTCCACAAGTCGATCTGACCCCTGGAAGGCTTATGACCTCCCTCTGCAACCTGACATGGCATCACATTGGCAAATACAGGTTGTATGACCTTACACGTGCAGTTCCTGGACCGTTTGATGCTCGTAACCTCACCGGAATCAACCTCTTGGGCTTTCTGGCAACTCATACGACCCTCTTGGCAATCTAGTACAACCTCCTCTTGGCAATCTCGATCTCCACAAGGAATTTGGGCCTCTCTTAGAGAAACTTGACCCTCTTGGAACCCTCACAGCCTCAATAACATGACCTCCCTATTTGTAGAATAGATCTGGGAGAATTCCTTCTTTGGATCATGGAAACTGGAAGAATAATGATGAAAGAAAACCTCGAAAAATATTCACTACTTCAGCTGTTGCTGAAATCCTCATTGTTGTCAAACACAATAACCATGATCATGATCTCCAAGGCTTCCCATTGATTTCCTTTATAATCTCTCATTGAGAAATCAATGGCCAAGATCTAGATCGAAAATGATCTAATCGATGGCTAAGATCACTTAGAAACTTTTCTAGAAATCACTAGAGGAAAATCAACCATGTGTCAATTATTACCAATTAATTAATATATTTCCCTAAGTTAAAACTTGGGAAAATAATTAAAATTGATTAATTAATTTAATTAAGACATTTCCATTCAAAAGATTGACTTGGGCTTGGAGATATTTTTTGCTCATGTTCCTAGCCTCACTCACACCTCATGAGGCTAGAACACCTATCTGAGCTATATCAACCAACACTCCCCTCTTAGCGAGGAAGGTGTTCTACATTATACATCACCATGCTACATGCTCACATCTAGAACACCTGTCACCTCATGGCCCATTCCATTATGCCATAACTCTCTTGGACTATTGTTGCAAGTGACGAGTGAAAACTCATTCTCTATTAGCTTATTAATCTCATCTGTGACTGTCACTATCTGCTTCTCACCCTTCTCGTTACCTTTCTTCTTGTGCTTGCAATCGCTGCGGTAATGGGCAAACTAGTGACAACCTTAGCACTTGAACTTCGACATGTCCTTCTTCTTTTCTTCCTTAGAGTGGACACTTTACTAGATCCCTTCTTCACTTTGCGCTTGCTCACAAGTGCAACATTCTCACTATCATATCCCGTCTACTCAGAATTGCTGCTAGTACAACTGTTGCCTTTCACAAGGCTCAGTCGAAACTCCTCCTATGCGAAGTCGTTCTACAAGTGGTCTCTAGTAGCAAAATCATATCTTCCCCTAACCACTTGCATGAAAACACCCCATTGCGTCTGAAACCCATTCAAGGCTGTTCTCACAAGCTCTTCATCATTGACTTTCTTTCCAGTGGCTACAGCCTCATCTTTGACTAAATTGATGCGAGTGAGATAACTGACAGTGTTCTCTGACAACATTCTCTCCCTTATTTTGTCTGGTGCTTTTGAGCTTCTCTCTTAGGATCATTTTCCGATTCATATTTTTATCCTCAAAAAGTTTGTTGATGGCATCCCACATCTTCTTGGTTGTATTTTCTTTTGCCAAATGTGGAACTGTGTGGTCCTTGAGCCCATCTAGAATAATATGCTTGGCCTTGGCATCATCTTTTCGATACTCATGCAATATGATAGGATCTGTTGGTACAACAATATGTGCTGTAACAAATTCCTTCAGCCCATGCTCTTCCAAAATAAGAAGGCATCAAATTTTACAGACATCAAAGTTAGATGCGCCATCTAACCTATCTTGATCCCTAAATCCTGCTAAAGCCATTGCTGAAGCCGTCAAGAGAAAATAAAATAAAATATTTGTTCTACTAGGTAACAAAAGTACTTGGAAAACCTCACAGTCTCCCTCGACAAGTGATCTCGGCTTCTCTGAGAATTTTTGACTCTCTTCGAAGTCAATACGACCTACACATGTGGCCTTTGGCTAGCAAATTGGCCTCATGCCCTAACCTCTAGAAGTCTCGACCTCCTCAAAAAGACTTGGCCTCACCCTCTCGGCCCTCCTGGAGTATTTCAACCCTCAACATCAACTCAACACCTCACACATGCGACTAGATCTAAGCAACGCAACCCTCCAGAAATCCTCGCTTCCTGACTGAAAATCTTGGCCACTCTTGCTGAAAATAACATTGGTAAAATTCCACCAAGTAAATCTAGAACAAACTGAAGAAATCGATCTAGGTATCAAAACCCTTGGCATCCTCTTCCAAATGCCTGCGCTGATATACACCAGTAAACCTCTGTGCTTCATATCTGTTGTTATACCATGTGAAAAATTGATAAAAATATCTTTTATTGCAATCAACTCATAACTATCCAATGTATTTAATTTTAAGCAAATTTTTTTTTTTTTGTAAACTTGGTAGGACTACATCTTCATCATGTCCAACTTCTCACCTCGATCGGGGGGCATAGCACAAGATTTGAACCCAAGACTTCCGTTTCGTTGAGATTTCATTTCCATAGCCATTGCCGATTGAGCTACCCCAAGCAGACTTAATTTTGAGCAAAATTATTTTGTTGCAAATACTAAATAAAAATGCGATTGTAATATTCACCAAAAAAATAAACTATAGAAAATTTGAGAAGAAATCAATCACAAACTGAACACAATAATTGTTGAACAAAACATCTATGGAAAAACCCTGAAGGGAAAACCAGTTCTTTAGATCTGAGAGTTTTATTAATCTTCAACAAATTCTGCGATTGATAAATGTTAAAATTGAGAACTAGGGCCAAACTCCATGTGGGTCATCTTATTTATGGCAACTTATATTTTTCTTGGACTCCTCTCTTTGAGAGGTGTAGGATTGATCTAATGATCATATGATTCCGATAAGTATTCATGGAGTTATGAATTTATTTGTGTTATAAGACAATTCGTCAAGGTCGGCTAGCAACCAAATAACCCACACATGTGCTCAACATTTTAGTATAAAAAGAGGTGACTTGATAGTCATTTCCACACACACTTCACTTTTGATTTCTCTCCACTTGTTCTGCGTTTTAGTAGCAAGAGAAATCTAGATGATGAAGCCCTAAACACAGGAGGAAAGGAGACTAAGGGAGCTACCCTAGAGATGATGCCGTAGCAAGGAACACATAGTCCTAAGGAGGATGTCCTAGAGGAGAGATCTAACCCTAGACGTAGTGATAGAAAGAGCCCTAATTGTAGACACATATACACTGCCCAAATAGGTCTTAGCCGCAACAAATTCATGGGTGTTATGGAGGACCGAGTTGCTGCAAAGGAGGCTGAGGAGATTTTGGGATAGCGTGGGAGAAATCTATGGTTGAAGGTCAAGTTTCTAAAGGTGCAGTGGATGTATTTTGAGGATTTTTCACACTTGCATGGAGGCCGAGTTAGGAAAAAAGAATTGCGGATTGGTTGAGGGCAGCATGAGGTAAGGATTGACTATTTTGGAGGGCTGTTAGAATGCTGTAGAGATCTGTGGTAGGCCGCAGGCCTAGCCACCCCAAGACAGGGCTGTGTGTAGACTTGAGAGGCTGCCATATGCCTAGAACAACAGCATGAGGCATCACTCTACCTTGACTAGGCTGCAGTCATTTAGAGGGCTAGTCTTGCTGTGTGTTGGGTTAAGGGCAGTGGCACATGCCCTAACTAGAAGTGCAGGCACAACAATGCTTACAATGGGACAACAACAATGGCATGGTGCAATGATGGCACAACAAGACAGTAACAACAACAAGGTGTAGCAAATGCAATCATGGTGGAGCATGATAGATGGGATTGCAAGGACATGGTGCTTGCATGGGACAACAAGCAATCATGATGCAACAGTATGAGCAATGCCCTATTCAAATTCACCAAGGGTGAAATCGAAGCAGAGAATATTATTAGAGTGGCACAGTAGAAGCTTTTGATGGCCTACCTAAAGATCACTTCAATGGGAAGTCCGGATCTAAGGGTGGAAGGAAAGGCAAATGCCTTGTTTGTAATAAGTTCAGCCATTATGCAAAGGAGTGTTCGAATGGTAGGGACACATCACTTAATGATGATAATGATCATTCTAGGGATATCTTCAATGATCAGAGGAATGACAGGTAATGCAGGTTATCAAGGAAACGACTGACTCTTCAAGGAAGCAAGGAAACCCAGGTATGAAGAATCAAATGTTGTTTCTGATAAGATAAAGAAGTGTTTTCTTGTATTGGCCCTCTCCTTCAGATGCTTTGGGAATCTGGCTTATTGATTGTAGTGCTTCAAGGCACTTCATCAAATAGAAGGGTGCTCTCTCTAATTTGGTAGAGATGGAAACAATCGTGGGATTATACTTGGAGTCGATGCCACCTATCCTGGAAAGGGTGTAGGGAATGTTACTCCTCAATTGAATGAGGGTAACTCGATTCATTTACAAGAATCTCTTTATGTACCTGATCGCAAGAAGAACCTAGTGTCCATTACGACAATGGAAGTCAAAGGTTTCAGGGTGGCATTCATCAATGGAAAGGTACATGTTTGAAAATGAAATGTTCAATGATACTTTTACTCATGGGTTTAGGGTTGGAAATTTGTATCAAGTTGCAGGAAGTCCATTGGGGACCATGTAAGTTAACACATCTCATCAATAGGACAAAGGTCTACTTTATTGGGAGGCCCTACCCTATGTGGGTCAGATGATGACAGGGATGCCTGGATTAAAAAAGAGCATGACGTACATGTCTGAGATGTACTGAAGGAAAATCTTATAAGGGGACCATTCCCCTCATGCAGCAGGTCCACAGGTTTGGAACAACTCGAGGGGTTTGAGATTCATGATCGAGAATCTTATGTATGCAGGTGGAAGAAAGCCCTCTATGGCTTGAAGCAAAACACCCCGGGCGTAGTATGAGAGGATTGATAACTGTACGATGAAGCTGAGATTCACTAGGAATGAAGCCGATCCAAACCATTGCTTGAAGGTTGTGGATGATAGACCTCTCATACTGGCACCTTCTGAGGACGACCTATTTCTGACAGGTGCAGACCCTCTCATTTGAAAAAGTAAGAGGGAGTTGGATTCTAGATTTGGAATGGTAAACTACAAGCTTAACTTTCAGAAGTTATGTGGTAGTGGTGCTGGACCAGATTTGGTAAATGCCTCTGAGTTTCATAAACTCATTCACATTGATGTTCTTGGTGAACTTCCGTCTGGATATATGTTTTGCAGTTAAAATGTTGGGCTCATATTTGGTTGAGCCTCACTAGATTGGTGCCAAGAATCTTCTGAGATATCTTCGGGGCACAATCTCTCATGGATTGAGATACATTGCCAGAAATGTGAAGCTACATGATTATTCGAATGCTGACTGGGCAGGTAGTGTGGAGGATCGCAAGAAGCACTTTTGAGTGTTTGTTCTCTTTGGGTTCTGCTTCGATATCTTGGATGAGCAGGAAGCTGAAGTTGTTTGCTATAAGCATCGTTGAGACTGAACACATAGCTACGAGTATGACCTTGTGTGAAGCTGCCTGGTTGCGGATACTCTTTAGTGAGCTGTTTGTACACATGATGGATACCACTGTGATCTTTTGTGTCAACTAGAGGGGGATTCGATTATTGAGGAATCTCGTATTCTATAATTGCTCCAGCATATAGACATCAGGTACTAGCTTATCTGGGATATGGTACATCAATGAGCAAGAAGGCTCCATCACATTGGGACTGATGTGCAAGTCGCATACATTCTGTCAAACCCCAAAGAAAGGTCAAATTTGTGACTTTCCAAAATGATTTGGAGTCGTTGATAGACCCTCTTATGAGGGTCCTGTATGATGCATACATTGAGCTATGGGAGCTCTGGGGGCTTGGGGTACTTCTTGGAGCAAAAAGCGACCATAGGGCGACTCACCCTCCCCTAATGGTGTGTTGTGTACAGGGTGAATGGTTCAACCTTCCCCTGTGATACCTCGTGGCGACTTAGGGACAGGATCAGTGGTTCTCCTGTCGAGGCATCCTACCCATGCAGTCTGGGACTCATGGGAAGTACCTATCATGTGGCCAATGAGCAGGGAAATGGGGTTAGGGAATATAGTAGTACTATCGATGCACACATTGTTGTATCTACCGTACTCCCTATGCTAGGATGACCTCCATTGATTTGGGATCAATGAAACTGATTTGAGATCAGTATGAGTGGTTTGAGACACTCTCTTTTGATATTGATCTGGGATCAATGAAACTGATCTGGGATCAGTATGAGTGGTTTGAGACACTCTCTTTTGATATTGATCTGGAATCAATGAAATTGACTTCGGGTCAGTAAGAGTTACATGAATCTCTCTCTTTTGGAAGTGATCTGGGATTAGTAAGAGTGGGTGGTATGACACACTCTCTTCATATGGAACTGACTTTGCGTCTGTGGAGAATGGTATGAGACATTCTCGATCAATTCTTCTTCTTCATGGTTCAGCAGAGCAGAGCTGAGTAGTGCAGGGCACTGTTGGCAGGGATAGTACAGTCTAGTAGATGGAGTTCTCCCTAGTTGAGAGGGAGTGTTAAAATTGGCAACTAGGGCCAAACTCCATGTGGGTCATCTTATTTATGACAGCTAATATTTTTCTTGGACTCCTCTCATCAGGAGGTGTAGGATTGATCTAAAGATCATCCGATTCCATTAAGTATTCATGGAATTATGAATTTATTTGTGTTATAAGACAATTTGTTAAGGTCGGCCAGCAACCAAATAACCCACACATGTGCTCAACGTTTTAGTATAAAAGGAGGTGACTTGATAGTCATTTCCACACACACTTCACTCTTGATTTCTCTCCACTTGTTCTGGGTTTTAGTGGCAAGAGAAATCTAGATGATGAAGCCCTAAACGTAGGAGGAAAGGAGAATGAGGGAGCTGCCCTAGAGATGATGCCCTGGCAAGGAAAACGTAGTCCTAAGGAGGATGCCCTAGCTGCAGTCCTAGAGGGGAGATCTAAGCCTAGACACAGTGACAGAAAGAGCCCTAATTGCAAACATCTATACACTGCCCCAATATGTCTTAGCCGCAACAAAGTCATGGGTCTTTTGGAGGACCGAGTTGCTGTAAAGGAGGCCAAGGAGATTTTGGGACAACGTGGGAGAAATTTGTGGTTGAAGGTCGAGTTGCTGAAGGTGCAGTGGATGTATTTTGAGGACTCTTCACACTTGCATGGAGGTCGAGTCAGGAAAGAAGAATTGCGGATTGGTTGAGGGTAGCAAGAGGTAAGGATTGACTGTTTTGGAGGGTTGTTAGGATGCCGTAGAGATTTGTGGTAGGCCGCAGGCCTAGCCACTCCAAAATAGGGCTGCGTGTAGACTTGAGAGGCTGCCATATGCCCAGAACAACAACATGAGGAGGCAACACTCTACCTTGACTAGGCCGCAGTCATTTAGAGGGCTATTCTTGCTGTGTGTTGGGGTTAAGCGCAGTGGCACATGCCCTAACTAGAAGTGCAGGCACATTAATGCTTACATTGGGACAACAACAATGGCATGGTGCAATGGGACAACAACAATGGCATGGTGCAATGATGGCACAACGGGACAACAACAACAACAAGGTGCAACAAATGCAATCATGGTGGAGCATGATAGATGGGACAACAAGGACATGATGCTTGCATGGGACAACAAGCAATCATGATGCAACAAGCAGTGACAACATTGTGATAGCAGCATGATGTGAAATGCTATAGCACAATGATGGGCATCATGACAATGTGAAGTGTAGCATGTTGTGTGCAGCACTTGCTAGTAAAGTACAGTGATATTAAATAATGAGATGCAGCATGATGGGCACAGTAAGGTACAGGATGAGGCAGCACTGTTAGGTGTAGTAAGATGATAAGGTACAACAAGATGTTGTAGTACTGGAAGGTGCAACATACGGTGCTGCAGTATGATATGTGCAGCATGGTAATGGGGTCTAGCATAGTGATGATGGGTGCAACACGATGCAGCACAGTGAGGTGTAACATGATGACGAGGTGCAACACAATGATAGGTGATGAAGTCACCTTGGAGAATCAGTTGAAGCAACATGTCTTCAATTGAGTTCAACTACCTCATGTATCATCTTCTTAGAGATGATTATGCTATTATAAGTCAAAGTGTTGACTTTTGTTGTAAATGTACTCTCTCTCTCTGTTGAACTATTGAAGAACATATAAGAAGAATTGATCCAGGGTTTCCCCACATTGGGGTTTGTCGCTGGCTAGCGCCACATCTTGTGTCCTCTTGTCTTGGGTTGTCTTCTGCGATCTATGTTTATGTTCTATTTGTAATTTACTTTAATGCTAGTGTGATTGCTGATCTGGAAAAGATATTGAGCTAACTGTAAGATTGAAATAAATTGCTCTAAGCATAGAACATACCTAAAATTAACAATAAATATTACAATACTACTTGACAAACCACAACAAAGCTCCAAGAAATTATTTCTTCATCTCCACAAGTTGATCTGACCCTTGGAAGGCTCACGACCTCTCTCTGCAACTTGACACGACCTCACACTGTCAAATACGACCTGTATGACCTCACACATGCGACTCTTGGACCCTTTGATGCTCATGACTTGGACGAGATCAATCTCTTTGCCCTTCTCACAACTCATATGACCCTCCTAGCAATCTCGTATGGCCTCCTCCTGGCAATTTCAGCCTCCACAAGGAATCTTGGCCTCTCAGAGAAATACGACCCTCTTCGAACCCTCATGGCCTCAATAACTCGAACTCCTTGTTTGTAGAATAACTTTGGGAGAATTCCTCCTTTGGATCTTAGAAACTGGAATAATACAAATGAAAAAAAACTCTTGAAAATATTCACCACTGCAGCTGCTGTTGAAACCCTCTCTAATGTCAATCACAATAACCATGATCATGATCTCCAAAGTTGCCCATGGATTTCCTTTATAATCTCTTGTTGAAAAATCAATGGCCAAGATCTAAATCTGAAATGATTTAATCGATGGCTAAGATCTCTTAGAAGCTTTTTTAGAAGTCTCTAGAGGAAAATTGATCATTTCTCAATTATTACTAATTAATTAATCTATTTCCCTATGTTAAAACTTACGAAAATAATTAAAAATGATTTAATTAATTTAATTAAGACATTTCCATTCAAAAGAATAACTTGGGCTTGGAGATATTTTCCGCTCTTGTGTTCCTAGCCTCACTGGCACCAGCTGAGGCTAGAACACTTGTTCGAGCTACATCATAATCCCTCTTAAGTTCTTTGTTATGTTTTAAGCTTGCATTTAACAAATTAAGTTGTTAGGTGGATAAGATAGGATAAGTATATTAATGTCTAATGAATGATTACAAAAGTAGGTCAATGGGGACTAAAGAGTACAACTAGTATGAATACAATGTGGGAGTGCAAGTGCAACTACTACAAATGTTGAAAATAATATATAGAAAGAAAACTACATATGTATAATGTCAAATACATATGTATAAAACTATGACAAATGTATGGTGATACAAAACATTAAGCGAGTTTAGAGAACTCAAGAACTTCTTGTGAGAGAGAGAGAGAGAGAGAGAGAGAGAGAGAGAGATTGGATGATGAGACAGATGATAGTGTCCTTTCATATCATAGTATAGAGGACAATGAAAAATAATGTACATTTCCATCTCCAACTCCTGAAGATGGCAAACCTGTCAGATCCTATCAGATCGTGGTTGATGGTGATCTGTATCTATCCATGGTGATTGTTAAATATTGTAGCCCGGATAGTTGTTCTAGCCTTGAGAGGGATCATTGAAGCTAGGAACATAGAGGAATTAATTATCTCCAAGCCCATGTAATTTTTCCTAAGTTTCACCTAGGGAAATTGTCTTAATTAAGTCAACTAGTGATTTCTAATTATTTCCTAAGTTAAACTTAGGAAAAGTAGATAATTAATTGACAATAGTTGAGATAAGATCGATTTACCTCTAGAAGTTTCAAGAAAGTTTCTAAGTTGGTCTTAGCCTATTGTTGCAGACTTGATTTTTGACCAAAAGTTGATTTTCTCTCCCTTATTTGACTGTTGTTGACTTGGATATTTTGAGGTTAGATTTGGAATCTTGCTGGAATATTCTGATGTAATATTGATGAACACAACTCTCTCTCTCTCATAAGGAAAAATTGATTGGGTTTTTCCCTTGTGGGTTTTGCCGTGACTGTGGGCCTAATTCTTGGTGTCTCTTGTCTATTGTTTACTGTTTATTATGATCTCTATATTGCTCTATTGATGAAATGAATGGTTGAAGTTTTTCATGTATAGCTACTTGGTGATTGGAATGTAGAGAAGACTGGTTATATCATTAGAAGTAGTTATCAATTGTGAAAAACTATACATCTCTTGACTACACTAGTAAAATCAACACCATTGAAGCAATGGTCCGTTGTTCATTATCATTTTCTACAGGTGTAATGCTGAGCAACCACTAACCTTCTGCATTGTCATGATTGTTTGACACTTTGGCCTCCAAATCATGTACAACTCCACTTAAAAAGATCTTCCTGAAAAAGTTCCAGGTCTTCATTTGGCCTTTCCAAGTGGCATATTGAGCAATTTGACTGCAAATATATTATGATAAAGGCCATATATTCAACCAATTTTAACTTACCCCTCATCGTGCATTCAAAGCTTGTCCCTGCTTGTGCAATGTATTTTATTGCAAGATCTCCCCAGTCTTTCTTCGTTGACTCTAGCAAGGAGTACATCCTATGAGGGACTGTGTCATGAGAAGTTCAGGGATCATTGACAATGGACAAAATTCCTGACTCCAACTTTTGCAGATCTTGATGCTCAAATGCTGCTCCCTTTTCATGCCTCTTAAGCCCAAAGATTTTAGTAAGCTAACTTCCCATCTCTCCTCGAAATATGTTTCTTTGAGAAACACAATGATCAAGAACCAAATCGTCCCAATCTGCACTGAAACCTTCCAAGGATATTTAGTAAGAAAACATTCAATGGAATTGAAGCATTTTATTGCTGATCCACCATTTGAAAGACCAACCTTCCTAAAGAGAATTTCCTGATCCTCTTTCAAAAGAGCCACATCGTCATTCATATTAGTACATTCTATAGCATCTCCACTCCAAACTTCTTTCTCTGTTTGAGATCTTCCAGCATAAATTCTTTTTTTTTCTATCATGTTTGCATCTATTTGCTACATATGTGCTTCCATCAAAAGGTTCTGTCATTTTGATCCCCTTATTATATTCAACATACAAGCAGCTAGTGCTCCCAACAACAGCTCTTGGTGTATCTACAATGTCCAAAGCATGTGATCCTTGCTTTGACTGGTTTTGACATGAGTGCGAGATAGTGCTCTACTCCTTATTGTTGGTAAGGGTTTCCTGTGCATCAATAATGGACATATCTTCATTAGCCTCAACATCTTCTTCAATTACATGTACCACATACCTTAACAACACCACTCTGATGACCAATTGTAATATCCCTAAGGAAATTTTACAGTAAATAATCATAGCATGCATGTACATAAGCATATAGAAAATTACTCAAACATCAGAACACCAATCTAAGCCAAAAATTGTGCTGCTGAGCCATGTTATTGATAAATCATGAAGTACAATAGGTGCGAAATCAGGGAGTGCCAACACCGGGAAACTGCACATGAGCTATTTGAGGTGCTCAAAAGCCTCCCGCACCCCATCTGTCCACTCAAACGCCCCCTTCTTCGTCAAATCGGTGAGAGGAGCTGCTAGTTGCGAGAAGCCCTTCACAAACCTCTGATAGTAGGTGCAAATGCCCACAAAATCTCTCAACTCTGTCACATTCTGCGGCTCTAGCCAATCCTGGATGGCCCTTATGTTCTCCTCATGAACTCTCACGCCATCCTCTCCAATAATGTGCCCTAGATAGAGCATCTCCATCAAACCGAACTCACACTTGGACAACTTTGTGTAGAACTACTGCTCCTCCAGATTACGCAAAACTGCCTCAACATGCTGCAAGTGCTCCTCCTAGGTCCGGTTGTAGATCAGTGTGTCATTGAAGAACACCATCATGAACTTCTGCAACTGCCCACAAAATACGTGGTTCATGCAAGACTGTGTTGAAGGAAATGTAACTAGGTTTGGTCCTCATAAATGTACTTTTGATATTTGCATTTATTCAAGAAAAGAAATATTATTTTTATAGTATATGTCAATGAGTTTCTTGCTCATTGAAGTAGGTCTAGCACATGTTAAAGTGCTATAGGTGAGTCAAAGATTCAAAAGAATTATGTTGAAGACCTTAAGGGTATGTTACATTATCTATATTTATGTATAAGAGTCAAGGAAGACACCTCCAAGCAAAGTCAAGTCTCCTCCTAGCAAAGACACCATTAAAAGAAGCAATGGCACCATTAAAAGCACCCATTGAAGCAAAGGAAGTCAAGTCGGCCTAAAGGAGGGAGAGTCCTCTATTTATAGAGGTTGTCCACTCCCTCAAACGACAAGCAACTCACTCTGAAATCAACGAAGATAGAGGACCGAAAAAGATGTTGAGAAAGGGACGAATAAAGAGCCTCTAGTGCAGTGAAGAAGCAAGAAGGAAGAGCGAAGGTTTTGGGATTGTTTTAGGGCCAACACCAACCACATGTGCGAAGAAAATGGAAGGGCTGTTTGCGGTTAGGACAACAAGAAGTGATCTCCCAACATACCTCATCATTTGGGCTACAAACTAGGCCTATTAGGCCTCCTATCCAAACAAAGAGGGAAGGACCTCAAGTGAAGGAAAGAGGAGCCACATCAACAAGACCTCTCACACATGCAAGAATTAGGGCTGTAGTGTTATCACACAAAGCCTACAACTATACATCAAGAAGGAACTCTGTTGGTCAAGAGAAGGAAGGAGTATCCTTAGGTGAAGGATCTCACTAAGTACAAAAGATAAGCGTGTCTCTTCTAGAAGGACTACTAACAGTGGAAGGAAGAACGAAGTCCCAGAAGGAGGACAAAGTGCGGGGGAGACATTGTGTAGAGAAAAGGACAAGCAACAACAAAAGAAAGAGGGAAGAAACTCACATGACTCAAGAGGTGAAAGAAGAAGAAAAGAAGCAAAAGAAGGAAGATTGTCTGGATCTCTTCTATGACTAAGTCAAACTGTTTACCTAAAGTCTTCTTTCAAAGTTTTGAGTAGGATAGGAGCATGTAGGAATAAAATAAAATTGCATGGCTAAAAACATCTTCTAGAATCTAGAAGAATGAAGTACATAGAGTTCTAGATACTCATGTAGAAAGAACATCTATAAATGAGATCAAAATGCATGGTTAGAAATATCTTCTAGAATATAGGAGCATGATGGACATAGCTCAAGATATTCATGTAGAAGGAGCATACCTAGAATAAGACCTCATCCTCAATGAAAGAAAATTAATCATGATTAAGAATTTTAGAAGACCTCCATTATCAAAAGGAAAGAAACATTTGCAAGGCAAGGGTCTTGAAGATCCTATAATGGAATCTTCAAAAGAAGGTTCATAAACCAAAGCAAATGTCTCATTGGGAATCCCATTCATGTGATTCAAGAAAAGGATGATATGTAGGCAAGTTAAGATGAAGCAAGAAGGGCCACACCAAGGACAACCAAATGAAGCTAAGAGGATCAAAGGAGAATCAAGATGAGGTATGTATGCATCAAAGTTTAGTCATGTTATTATATGGATATTATTGAGTCATGGGGATAGTTATATGACATGATCAAGTATGAAAGAATCTCTTTCACCAATGACATGCTCGAAGGCATGTACTACAATGCAATGAAGGTCAACAAAAGGAAATACTCACATAAGGAGTATAAGATTGTTGACTAAGAAGCAAGCAAAGAAGAAAATGCTGACTAGTCCTAGAAGCAAGCAATGAAGAAGTGCTCCCACAAGGAGCGTAAGGTGGTTGACTAATCTATCCAAGAAGAAGCAAATAAAGAAAGAGATCAAACATGTGAAAAACTCCTTGATCACCGAGAATCACTATCTGACAAGATACTTTGAAGATATCTCCCGAAAGAAGGCAGGACAACTCTGACAAAGGAAGGAAAGACCCTTGACACCTATGAAGGCCTTGAAGATACAAAAGGTGTAGATAACTGATTCTACTAGAAAGATGTCATGATGAAGAAAGCCATCCAACAAAACTTAGTGTTGAAGCAATAACAGGATGAAGTCATGAAGGGCTACTCGACCGAAGAATGGAAACAGGCAAGTTCAACAAAGCATCCATGAGAAGAGTATTTCGAAGCATGGACAAGATGACAAAGGAATAGCGAGATGACAAGAGATCCTGATATATGACAAGAAGGCCACTTTCCACAAAGGAAGCAATGACATGACAAACCAGGAAGGAAAGTGATCGATGGATGATGCCCTACCAAAAAGGAAGCTTGAACAAAGACTTCTTAACATCGAAGGAAAGAAGAAAATCGAGCAACTGAAGGACCCATGAAGAAGAAGTTGCTGATGTATGGACAAGTCCCTAGCTAAGAGGGAGTTCCGACAAGTTACCTGTCAAAGGAAACTTGGGCATGTCTTCCTCATTTTGGAGGAAGGAATAGATACAACATTCTTGTCTTCACTTGTGAAGAAAGAATGGGAGGATTGGGTAATCATCCGGGATCCCATACTCTTTGAGGATGTTTAGGGCATCCAAGACAAGAGTAGGCAAGAGGACCAATATTCTTTGAGGGTTGGAAACCCAAGATAAAAATAGTCCTAGAAGGTCATACTCAGTGAACACCCGGGTGGGTATGTACCTTGAGAGATAATGACTATGGTGTCTAAATGTCATTGGTCTCACCAACATTGTGCTTTGATCTATTGAGAGATAGAGCTGTCAGTCAAGGCCTTACTGTGGATATTAAAGTGAGCTCAATCTGGTCATACGATAACTATTCACCACACATCTCGAAGGATCAGAAGATTACCCAGAAGATTAATATAGGATGGTCCGATTTGTTTTCAGTACGACAATTCTGTCTATCGCTCAGAACATCATATCGTCTTGTATCAACAAAGATAAAAACTGAGAAACAAGAAGATATTTTGAACGATAGAAGAGATCTGATCCTTCATCAATAAGCTTTGAGGACAAAGCTTTTTGAAGGGGAATGTAATGTTATGAACATAAATTATGTAAAAATAGATATAATTAGATAATAAATAATAATCATAATAATATAAATATAATAATAAACAATAAGTAAATTAACTAATGGTTAGTTAGTTAATAATGAAAAGGCATATCTTAGAGACATGCCTGTTCGTGAAAGGGTGTTTACATGGTTATATATACAAGACCCTCATTCTCATTTGTAAGCATCCTACATCAATCCTTTATACAATATACAATTTACAATTACTATCCTATCATGGATGTCTTTGTCTACATATTTCCGCTTCCTATTTAAAGGGGAAGAGATCGAGATTGTCAGCACCTATACATATCTGGGAGTTCAGTTTTCAGGACCTCGCTTCAGCCTGCGACCAACCCTTCAACCTCGGATCAACAAAGAGTACGACTCCCTAGCACTTCTGGAGAGACAGTGTTTCAGACACCACTTCCAGGACATCTCGTCCAAAATGAGCATCATGGACACCTTGATTCGCCCCACAGTGCTTTACGGCTCAGAGATTTGCGGTCCCTCTCTTCTAGAGCCAGATTGGGTTGCAGTGGAGCGTGTCCAGACCCTCCTTTTGCGCTGTTTCATCAAATGCAAGCAGATAGTTCCCCAACACATCATTCTAGTTGAGTTCGGGGCTCGGCCTTTCTGTCTAGAGGTAATTTTCAGGTTAGTGTCCCTCCTGCACAGACTCCGAGGATTGGTAGACATGAGGAAGGGTCGTGACAGATACCCGTATTTAGCATATTGCTCCTTCGAGCACATCGCCCGCATGCAGACATGCCGATCCAAATGTTGGTACACTGGGGTGACAGATATTTTGAAGGCCTCAGGAATTCATTTTGACCACCTCCCTCCTTTTCAGTATTCTCTGAATGCTCCTGGCCATCTTCTTCCCAATCAGCAAGAGCTGAATAAAATCATTAAGGATGATATTTACAGACGATACATTCAGACTACATGGATCAATCCTCCCAATGGGCTGCGCCCAAAAATGGCCTTCTACGCGGAGCACTGCCTGGAGATCAAGGATGGGCTCATCATCAGACCTCAGTACACGCTCCAGCATTGGATGCATGCCCTTAGAATCCCCCTCGGGCAGTTCGGAGTCGGTTCTCACAGACTCCGGGTGGAAACAGACCACCACATCGATAGGGCAGACATGATCTGCTAGCTCTGTCATTTACAGGAGATAGAAACAGAAACACATTTCATCTTCGGATGCCCTGCATACTACGAGATCCGAGGCCGTTTCCATTCTCTTCAGGTCTTCTCAGACCTTGTCCAGCTTCCTCAGATATGTTGATCCGAGATGCCTAGCACTTTACCTCTAGGAGGCTTTCAGATTTCGGGCCCGTTTTCTCCAGCCTCCTACCAGACCAGACACTACACAGAAGATCATGGACTTCTTTAGGGTGCTACCCTCAGCACGGGGCACCAAAAGAAACATGGACCATCCCACTGATACCGAAAAAAGATCAGTGCGGTCCCGAAGGGGCCGACCCACCAGACTGCAGCAGCGCCCCAGGATTAGTTCCACTCCAGGGAGGCGTCGTAGAACTTCCAGGCGGCATCATCGACAACCCAGCGTATCTACAAGACAACAGACTTTGACAAGCTTCCCTCAGTTTTCTTCTCTCGACCTCGGATGTTAGGAGTAGGGAATAGTCAGGGGATCACCCCCCCCCTCTCTTCTTCTTCTTCTTCTTCTCTTGCATCTCTGCCTCATCGCAGCGCTCTGCTCGAAGCTGAGAGCTCCTTGCTACTTCATTTACATTTTAGATGTATTTCCTGCTTTTAAAGAAATGTTAAAGGGGACCGTTTGGTCCACCGACTTGCATAATGTAATCATTGTAACCGACAGTCCCGTTGACCTACTATGGTCATTTGTTGGACATTAATAAAATTATCTTATCTTATCTTATCTACGAAGTATTTTAATATTTCCGCTGCGTATACGACTTTTGGTCGATACAAACTCTAAGCAATAGATAAGGTTGTCCCAGAAAAAGAGCTCATAATTATTGCCCTTTTAGGAATACCAAAATCTTGGAGTGCCTTTCTATTAGGACTTAACAATTGGAAGGATACTCCAACATTTGTACAAATGTGGAATGCATGTAGTCAAGAAGAAGGCAAAATATCGTTGGTAAACAACAAAAAGGCAGAAGAAGAAAACACCTCGAATGCCTATTCTGCTCATCACAAGAAAAAGGGAACCTTCAAGAAGTTCAAAGGACCAAAGAAGAAAGTGGACTTATCCAAGATTGAATGTTACAACTGTCACAAGATGGGTCACTACAAAAGCCATTGTCCAGAGAATCCAAGAAATAAGAAGAGAGAGGGAACATGCGAATGTTGTTGATGAAGATCCACCTAAGAAGAACAAGACTGAAGAATCAAAGGTCAAGGACTTATACTACTAAGTCCTCTCTCTCCCACATAGCCCTCTTAGTCTTTTTATTTCGAATTGTTTTCCTTTATGTTTTGATTTCTAGAGATTATAGGTCTAACATGTCTTGTTAGAACAATTTTCATTTTGATAAGGTTGTAGGCATCCCAAGCATGATTAGTAGAAAAGAGTACATCTCCCTAATTAAGAGGGAGGGCATATTATGCTAGTCATGATACCTTGAAAAAAAAATTGGAGAATGAATGAAAGTACTACAATATATTGAGGATGTCTTGATGCTACTGAAGAAATGAAAGAATAAAAGCTTCCAACTAGTTGCATATGAATCACTTGATATAAGTGGCATCAAGATGATTGAGGACCCCGAAGGTTTGCGTTTACTTATATATGTATATTTGAAAGTTTACTGTTGATTGGGGTTTGTGTTTGAATAGGTAATTCTCTCCGTAAAGAAGGATGAACACTCGGGAAGCATGCTTGAACATGGATATATCTAATTTATTAGGGAGAGATGAAGCATCTAATTGCGGATTCTTGGGAGGACATCGGGACGACCTATGTGTTGATGTCTAGATCTCAAAGAGGGAGGCTGGCAGGTCTTGGAGCTTTGTCCTTGGATACACACCTAGATCCCTAGGTTGATGGTTAGTTAGTAAGCCTGATGGTACCTAGACTGGGTGAAAGCTTTAGTCCATCTTAGTCCCACCCGTATAGATTACCTTGGTCAGGTATCTAGTCCACAACACTAAGTGTGCTAGAACTCTTCGTATTTCATTTTGGATAGATTACCTTGGTCAAGTATCTAGTCTGCAACACTAAGTGTGCTAGAACTCTTCGTAGTTCATTTTGGAGATCTTCCATGTACCTCTGTATATTTGTAATTATGAATACCTCCCTAGTTAAGAGGGAGTGTTGAAAAATGTAACTAGTGTTAGTCTTCATAATTGTACTTGAGTCATAATGAAATGTATTTATCAAAACAAAAAATAAATTTTATTGTTAAATAAATTGACTTATTAAAGCATGGGTTTCATGCTTGGTCAATTGTTTTTAGGTCAAAGTCTCCATTGAAGGCTTCTAGGGTTTATGTCAATTGTCCTTGCCCATGTTATATTGTAAAGAACCCTTCTTGGGATTTATTTGTCAAGAAAGAAAGTTTATTTTATTGTGAAATAGGTCAATTAGGCCTCCTCCACCAAGTTGGCCTAAACTGGGTTGCATAATCACTATATAAAGGAAACAATTCGACCTCTTTTGTCACTCACTCACAACAAGCTTGATTTGTAGTTTCTAGGCTAAGGAAAAGTGCGAATTTCATGAGAAGAAGAGGAAAACATATAGTGAAGGAGAATGAGGTCTCTCACAAGCATAAGAAGTCGAAATTATCTCTTTCTCTCACACGTGTGAAGCTGTTGGAGGGGCCAAAATTTTGTAGTTGTTGGGAAGGCCGAAATTCTGAAGTTGCTGGTGAAGCTGGGGCCGAAATTTCTGGGTTGATGCTAGGTTGTAGCTGTTGGACAAGAAGAGACTATTGAAGGTTGCAATATCTCATTGGAAGGTTGACTTGGTGGAGGAGGAAGGTCTGTTGGTCTAGGGTCTTGGTCTATCTCGTTTGAATTATTGAAGGAAGAGTTCTTGATTGGGTTTTCCCCTATATAGGGGTTTTTCCCTGGCTGTGTGCCTACAGTAGGTGTCCTTGATGTTTGTGTTTTGGTTTTGGTAATTGCTTAATGAACTAAGATAAAAGAACATAAGAAAGATAATAATAATTCAACGAGATCATAAGTAATTATCAACAACAAAAAATCTTTCTGCCTTTCCGATTTTCTAACAATCCGAGCCTCAGACTATTTGAGCCATTGAACCTCATAATACCAATTCCATACGAATTTCATAATCATGCGAAGAAGATTCAAACCATTGCCATGCGAAGAAAACTCAGAGCAATTATGCTATGACTTGCCCAATCATTGTTCTTGGCAAATGACATTAGGTGTCTATTATAGTTGATTTAAAGATCCAAAAGGACACGACGATTTTGAGGGCCAACTTATAGAAATTTTGATTGTAATCCCTCTAATAAATTTGAAGCCAACTTTTACCATAATTAATTCCTTCTTATTTATGTATGTCCACTTATAATAAAATTTCATTTACTTAATTAAGTATCCTTCATACTATTACCTTTACAACATAAATATAAGGAGGGCTAGGGGAATTCTTCCCCAGCTTCCAATTTTAACACTCCCTCTCAGTTAGGGAGGAATTTCCATATTCATTACTAGTCCCATCTCGGATGACATCATAACTGCATCAAGTTGAATCTCAAGTGAATATATCTCAATCATAATAAACACAGATAGTTGTATCATCCAATGTTGCACTAATCATTATCGGGATAATATTGGCGCGAGGAAAAAATTGGAAAAAAATCGTAATAATCAGGAAAAAATCTGTAATAATTGGGAAAAAATCGTTTGGTACAAAAATATTCATTTTTTTCAATTTTTTTAATATCTTAACCATCTACAACATAAAATAAATACATTGACACATAAATATGATAAAAGAACTAATATATAAGATGTTTAATATCATTTCTAGTGCTAAAATCACACATAACAGTGGATCATGTCCTGAATAGTAAGTCCTGACTCCTGAGTCCCAACTTCAACCTCAAAATATTAACAAAAAATATAATAATGTATCTCATTATCATGAGTCATAATGTCATATACAATGAAATGGAACCAAATAACTAAAGTCTAATACCACTGATTTCCTTTGCCCCTCTAGATGTAGATGTCGGTGGAGTTGGCAGGCCGTAGTAGATGGAGTCTGTTGTGCTCTAGAAGCTAAAGAACTAGAAGCTACAGGAGGTAGACCACGTCCTCTACTTGTGATAGGGGTAGCTTGGGTCACCTCATCCTCAAAATATTTTTTATTTTATTTTTTTCCCACGATTTTTTCGAAAAAATTGAGCAAATTTTTTTTGTCCAAGTACTAAGCGCGATTTTATCTTTTTGTTGAAAATATCGCAATTATACGATAATATCGCGATTTTAAGAACACTGGTATCATCAATACATTTCATCTCACAAAAGAAGAATAATGCACAATCTCAAACCCTACTAATCTTTAGGTCAAATCTCATGACCTCCATTTCATTATATCAAAAAATTATCCATCTCATCACATCTTGTCCTTTGAACATCAACTGAACAATCTTGATTTAAAGAAGAAGAATCATCATAGGGGAATCCATCTCAACCCACATGATCATCATAGGGGAGCATCCAACTTCCACCCTATATCCAATAATCAATACGGTCATCTAATATAGAATTATCATTGTCATTAAGTCATATCTTGTTTCGACACATCTCACTCATCTCCATCCATTGAACAATCTCGAACCTTAAGAAGAATGTGACATCATAGGGGAGCGCAGCTCAACTCACAACAACATCAGAGAGCTTAGCTCAATCCAAAACAACATCAGGGAGCCGTGCTCAACCTGGAACCACATTGGGGAGCTAAAGCTACCACCTGGAATCATCATCATCAGGAAGCCATTGTTACCACTTGGAATCATTGTCATCGGGGAGCCACTGCTACCACACATAATCTACAAACAAAAGGAGGGATGCCACTTAGCTTATGAGGTAAGCATCACTCCTATCCTATTGCCTAGTGATAATAGGAGGGATATTACTTACCAGGAATGGTAAGGATTGCGCCCATCCTATTATTTGCTGATCTTCCCAACATGACCCTAAAAAGTCAAGTGGTAGAACACCTGCATCATAATCTGAGCTTGGGTGAGATACCCAACTTACCAAAGGTAAGGATCACACACCCCCAAGCCTCCTCAACCCGTTGGCTAGATGGGGAGGGACAATCCCAACAAGCTCAACTTGTGGGTATGATGCCAACTGGGGTATACTCTGCTAGACCAAGATAGGGGGAGATACCCAACTTGTCAAAATGGACAAGGATCATGCACACCCTATGGGTGACAATAGGGGAGATACTTGACCTACTACAAGAGTAGGGATCATGCACACTTATTGTCTAGAGTTCCCTCAACCCCAGAAGCTCTTCGGCTCAATTTCTCACCTTGGGAGCTCAAACAATGGGGAAGAGCTTGCTTAGTGTCCTTGATCAGCGCGAACCCTTGCCCAGGAGGGTCACATCTGTCAATCCATGCTGTTTTCTGGAATGAAAATCATATCAAAGTGCTCGTATCTGGTACTGGCTCAAACAACTTACTGAAGAACTCTTTCACATTGCCTCATACATTACCGAGAGCATCAATTCTTTTTTTCCTGTTTAAATAGGACATCAAGTGTCAGAGAAAAATACATAAGATAAAGTAAAAGAATACCATATTCATCTTTTCTCCCTCTCACCCAGGGAGACAGTAACCACAAGCTTAAGCTTGTTTCATATATCAACATCATCTTAATTCATGAAGATGTCTCTGTCCCAGCTATATATGATCAGGCTTCGTCTAGCTTAGAGTGGATACAAGAATCCATCTAATTGATTTCTTATCACGGGATCCACCATGTCTAGCAATAATAATCCATCACAAAAGAACTTCTATATGAGAGGTGGAACTTGATACAATGTAGGGTAAACCAATCCTGTCAACGAAGAATTGTTAGCTCATAAAATTAGTTAACAAAGACAACATCAAATGATCATCAAACCAAGTCCAGAAGACTTGTTTTAATCTCCAATCAAAAGTCTTCTATTCATTGACTGCAAATAATAATAGATGCTCAGATCTCGTCAATTGTTTCTCCCTCTGAATGGGAAGCCACTTTAGTCATCATCAAACAAGACATCAACCTGTCTATCATATTACTGTCATGTATCAAATGTCAGATCACAGAGTCAAACTACATCAAACTTTCATATATATAACAAGTCATCATTAGCTGTTTCACTGTCACATATGAACATGTCATCAAACATTCATTAAAAGTTAATGTCAGACAATATCAAATAATTATATAATCATCAAAGTCTAACACCATCAGGGCAATTATTTTGCCCTATTGTCAAATTTACTATGTTGATATGTCATCATAGCAATTACAACTTATCATAGCCTTATCAAGATCAACAAGAAGATAGTTAGTAAATCCTGATTATCAATATTATAACTACATGAATGCCATCAGGGTTACCAAGCATTGACAACAATATCAAGTTACCGTATATTAAAGTCAATGTTTCTAGCTATGCTTTATCTTAGACAACAATCAGGATATCCATCAACGTCGCATGGAATGTATTGTTTGGTTAGATGCTTGTAAAAGAGATCATATTAACTATTACTATAAAATGTACTAGTATACCACATGTATTACTCACTTACACATGAATGAGATTGGCATGCATGAATCAAGTTGCTAATGAGGGTGATATTCTTGTCATACCTTAGGGTTTATCTTGCCATCCAACATTGCAGCTAAATCAAAACACAGAAACAATATGTTATACATGCCTTGTAACATTCAAATACCTTTAGCAATTTGGAGTACTTGTTTGCCATTGGCAGCTGTAACTCATGCATACTATAGCTGCTTTGTCAACTTGCATATCTGCTCCAGCTTCCTTTTTCCTGCACCAACTTATTCTAGTACTCCCTGTACTATCTCTCTTTTCCTGCGCCACTTAGTATCTAGATGATCCCTAAGAAGGATCTGCTTATCGCCACTTCATTAGGAAGTTAGAAGTATTAAATACTCAAATATGCATGAAGACTAAGCAATAATCAAAACGATAAATTTAAAACAAGTGCAACGTCATAAAGAACTAACTCTAGAAGGCTATTATCCTTAAGGAGGGTTGAAGGAAGATATCAATTCCCTCTTGATCATGTCACCAAGAGTTTATAAAAGAAATGCAACCATTCACAGAATCATTGTTCCAAGTCTTGTCTTAATCATGAGGTGCCACAGGTCATCAACAAACATCAACAAAGGAGGAGATGCCTCAACTATCAACAACCAATCCAAAGATACTGTCTCCTGGATTGAATCTAGAATTATACTAATATTGGTACAAGTGCCTGTATTTATCAAGGTAGGTTTTCAAGACTTCAGGCCTTCAACATTTCCAAGCCATACGCAGGGTTTCTTCTACACCCTAATCTTATGTTATCCACCAAACCCTAACAAGGGTGCCTAGGGTTTCCTTCAAATCCTAGCATTCTTTTAGGTTTCTGCCATCTTTATTTGCTTCCATTAAAAGTGTCTTCATAGGGATAATCTTAATGGCTTTTCTTCAGCCTAACTCTGATACCATGTTAATTTTTCTTAGTGCTGATTATTCTTTGTTTTAGATAACTGCATTTCATCATTTATACATCAAATTCACCCATAACATTATAACATTATTACAACATACGCAATTGTGTAGAAAAACAACATCATTAGTAATGCAATGGAACATAAAAAGGAACATTAGATGAAAAGCATGCACACAAAGAGACACCAGGGGAAAACCCCACAAAGGGGAAAACCCAGAATTATTCTTCTTATTTGATTAGATTTCATCAATTGTTCAACTGTGATACAAAGTACAATAATATGAGACATTATCCCTCACATCAGGCTACTTGAGGCCTAAGCATATCTTGTTCACTACTTTGTTTGTGAACAAGATTCGAATACTAATCAGATCATCAACAACATGAAGTAGTTACTGCAAAATCACTATCATTGTTGAAATATATGATGTTCACACCACTGCTACATATATGGTGACATACTGCTCTCAGTCAAGGCTACACAAAACATATTGTTGGAGTAAGAAGATTCTTAATGTAGACCATTGTGACTGTACATACAACATTATGATGCCAAAAACATGCTGCTCTATAATACAAAACATTTATTGTTCTATAATGCCGAACAAATACTGCATATGATGTCATATATATTGAAGCAAACAAAGTTCCTTCTATAAATTAATTACTCCAAAAGACTTGGAATATAAATATATCCATGAGGATACAAATATTATATATTAAATATGTGAATAAGAATAAGAATGATAATGATTTACAACGAGAACGAGAGGCTTGCTTATATACCACGCAAGTGCCTTTTCATGAAGAGTCATGTCTCATTTAGACATGCCTCTTTAGCCTAATTACTATTCAATTAATAATTATTTATGCTTATTATTATTTATATTATTTTACATTTATTTATATATATTTTATTTGTTACATTGCCTCCTTCCTCAAAAAGCTTTGTCCTCAAAGCTTGTTGATGACAAAAGGCTTGATCTCTTTTTCGGCTTCGAACGTCTTTTTGTCTTGGAACAGGCATCTTCGTCGATACAAGCTGATATGATCTTCTTAGTGACAAACAAGATTGTCGCACTAAGAAGGGATCAAACCATCCCAGATTAATCTTCTTTATAGTACTCTGATCACTGGAATTTTGTAACGACTTGTTAGCATAAGAGTGGATTGAGATTACATCACTATTATTCGGAACATCAGTTTGTTGTTTCGGTTCTGACTAGTTCAAATATGTAGCATGGTTGATTCGTCTGTTCTCATGATTCAAATGCCGATATGGAACTTTTTTGGTTTGATTTCTCCTTACTAGGCATGTGCCAATTTTTATATTTTCTTCTGGCAAAGATGTTGTTGAGATAGTTATGAAACATTCACTTGGGATGTTCATTGTCCGAACTACAACTTCTGCGTGTGTTGTTTCTTCAACTGACTTGTCTTCTTGAGTTGTCATATTCACTGGATCGGTATTTGTTGTTTTGTCATCAACTTGAATTCCTACATTTGATACTCCTTTCGCAATAAATTGTTGTACCTTGTTTTCTAATGACTTCTTATCCTTCTTAAGTTTCTTAATTTGCGTCAATAATTTTTCACTATGGTTTTTAAGTCGAGAAAATTCTTCATTTTTGTCAATTTAATTTTACATATTTTGTAATACTTTTTTACCTTCTTGAGAAATTACTTTTGAAATATCCGATATATCTTCTGGCATTACTGAATTAGGTTTCAGTGTAACATCTTGGAGTGTTATTTTCTTCTTCTTGTAAGAAAATGTTAAAAACTTTTTCTTAGTATTTAGAATAAAGGAACCTAGAGTTTTCATCCATGGTGATCCCAAAACAATGTCACTATCATTAAAAGATAAGGTTTGCACTGTGAATTGTGAGGTAAAAGCAGTGTTGTGAAAAGCGCGATCTAATCGCGCTTTTTACAAAAAATCGCGCTTTTTTCCCGAAGGCGCGTAAATCACGCGTTTTATTGGAAAAAAGCGCCGCTAAAATTTTTTTGCCGCTTTTTTCGAAAAAAGCGCAATTTTTTGAGTTAAAATTGGCAGGGGCGCGGGCAGCGGGTTTTATATGGGAAAAACGAATTTTTTTTTTGCCCATTTGGATAGCAGCGCACGGAGGAAGAGCTTCTGAGCTGGGAGAGAGGGTTTGGAGGGCGATTTTGCCGATTCGAAGGGTCTACGCTCACTATTTCGAGAGGAGATCGCCATTTTCACCGTAGAAACGGTATGTAGGTTGATATTTTTTAGTTTTCATTGTTTCAAAACAATGTTTTTTTATGTTTTTAATTTTTTTTTGTTGAAAAACTTCATATGGGCACCATTTT
>APFE031522981.1:211470-246095 GCA_000404065.3 Pinus taeda | reverse complement strand
GGATGGCATTGACACCACTGCTGCATGGAGGGTCGAGGACGAGAGGCCTCTCATGGAGTCTGCTGAAGATTGGTTAGGACAGGATGTTGTGGAGGGGGAGGAGGAGCAGGAGCAGGAGGAGGAGGTGACACCGCCTGCCCGGGCTATTGCCACCAGTAGAGGACGTGGTCTACCTCCTGTACCTCCTATTTCTAGTTCTTCAGCTAGTAGAGCACATCAGACTCCACTGCCCCCTCCACCAGCACAGACACCAGCATCTACATCGAGAGGGAAAGGGAAAGCTATTGCATTTTCTCGCAAGAGGGGCAGAGGAAATCAATAGGATTAGACTTTCATTTTATTGTATATGACATTATGACATGATGAGATACATTATCATATTTTTTGTTGATATTTTGAGGCTGAGTTGGGACTCAGGAGTCAGGACTTACTATTCAGGACATGATTCAATGTTATGTGTGATTTTAGTGCTAGAAATGATATTAAACATCTTATATATTAGTTTTTTTATCATATTTATGTGTCAATGTATTTATTTTATGTTCTAGATGGTTTAGATATTGAAAAAATTGAAAAAAAATGAAAAAAAATGAATATTTTTGTTCCAAACGCTTTTTCCCCGTTTTTTTCCGCTTTTTTCCCGATTTTTCCGCTTCATTCCCCGCGCCAATTTAATCCCGCTCGCGCTTTTAACAACATTGGGTAAAAGTATAATCTCCAATATTTAGGTGTAGATTGCTTATATCGTATTGTTTGCCAAAAATATTTGTTTCAACTATATTTGATTCATTGATCACCAATTGCTTAGCACATTTAGGACTAACATAATTACTTCTTTCAGTAAGACTGATAGAGATTATGATGTCTATTCCTGCGAGTGATCCTTTGATTTTAAATAATGTGTAAACATATGTACTATGGGTTTCAGGAAACCTTTCATTACTAGTCTCCATTTTTGCCTTGATGTTTTTACGTAAACAATATGTCACTGGAGCTATTTTTATTATAAAATATCACTTATTTCTTCAATATATATTTTTCAAATATTCTCCTTTAATGTGGATTGTTAAAACTTGAATACCCTTTAAAAAAAATACTCCTTTATATTGTTGCCCTCTATATATGTATGTATTTCTTTATATTAAGACCCCTTTTCAAAATAACTTTATTATCTTATAATAATAATAGTTTCACTTCTTTTTTTAAAATAATAAATTGGTCTCTTTTTCTATATACTTAATTACTTCCTTGATAATTTTTTAATGTCACCCCACTTAATAAATATAAAGGTAACGTCTTTTCATATGACACGGTCATGATGTTAAAATACCATGGGCTATTATCGTGGGTTGTTTATAAAACCTCCTGTAAAAAGTAATATTTACCTTTCACGTAAGAGCTTTTGTATCCCTGTTTTTTCTATAACTTTTAAAATACCGTGGGCTATTACCATGGGTTGTTTTTAAAACCACGAGCTTCTCCACGTAAAAAGTTATAAATATACTTGGTATGAGATTTTGTATCCGTTTTGTTTTTTCTTTTACTTTTTTTTTTCTTCTTTTTTTATTTTATTTTATTTACTTATATTTCTTTTTTTTGGTTAATTTTTTTTATGGCCAAAGGCCTAGAAAAACAGAGAAAAGGAGAACTCCCAAATTCTGAACAAAATGCTTTAATTGTACGGCAACAAGGTTGACAAATTTCGATAGCCAAGGACATGGATCGGAGAACGAGCTCTGTGCACCGGTTAAGCAACCTAGAGGACTGAACTACTCTCATACCAAATGAAGCGAACAAAGTTCCTTCTATAAATTAATTACTCCAAAAGACTTGGAATATAAATATATCCATGAGGATACAAATATTATATATTAAATATGTGAATAAGAATAAGAATGATAATGATTAACAATGAGAACGAGAGGCTTGCTTATATACCACGTAAGTGTCTCTTCATGAAGAGTCATGTCTCATTTAGACATGACTTTTTAGCCTAATTACTATTTAATTAATAATTATTAATGCTTATTATTATTTATATTATTTTACATTTATTTATATATATATTTTATTTGTTACATATATAATGCAAATGAACCATTCATACAGTATCAAATATACATATTGTGTATCAAAAGAATGCGCTGTGCATACATACAGTAGAATAATATAGATCGATGCCATATACAGTGAGACCATGAGATTGTGCGATGCCCATGTGCCGAGAGACCATACCATATGTTGTGCGATGCTGTAAGACCATATGATGCCAAATAGAAAGAGACATACGATTGTGTATATAATTTGAAACCAATAGCCATACACACTGCAGAATATAATTAATTTGAAACCAATAGCCATACACACTTTAGAATATAATTGATGCCAACACACTGTAGAAAGCCAATAGCCAAACATAATTGTGATGCCGACATATAATGCAATTGTGATGCCAGGTGCTAAAGAACGAATAACAGAGATACTAATACCATAGAGAGATCATAACAGAGATACCATATGCAAATTTCAGAACCATAGTGCGAGCTTCAGAACAAAGAAACCATAGTGCGAGAACCATAGATGCCAAGTTACAACGGAAAGTGAGAGCCATAGATGCCATGATACTGTGGAATGCAAGATCATAAATAATTCGAATAGCTTGCCAGATCAGAGTGAAAACATAACATACAAGGATGTTGATATAAGACTTGTAGCCGAATACCTCAGGCTTTGATCCTTGCTAAGAAAACCAAGAGAATGTTGAAAAGTGTAACAAGGTTCAGTCTTCGTAATTACATGTGTAATTATGATTTTATGTAATTGATGTAAAGAAGAAAAATAAAATTTTATTGTAATTCTTGAATCATGGGTTTCATGATCAAGGAATTTTACTTTTAGCTAAGGCTCCCATTGTGAGCCTTTAAGATTAGTCATCATGTCATAAAATTCAATTGAGTCTATGTCATGTATGGAAGATCCTTATTGGGCATGTTACATATGTATACGAGTCATTAAAAGACCCTCCAAGACCAAGCTTAAGCTACTCCTTCAAGTCGGCCTAAAGATATCTCTAGAAAGGCATGTCGGCCTCGTCACTAGGAGAAGTCGACTTATTTGATGAGAAAATCACTATATATAGGGCAGCTCAACCTCTTCAATTGTAGATAGATTTTCGGTCAAGTATAAAAAGGCAAGAAATAAGTGTGAAATTCACAAGGAAAAAAGCCTATAGCCAAGCGAAGGAAGGAGGATCATCACCAAGGTTATTTCAAATCTGTTTTTGGGATAACACCTCCACACGTGCAAGAATCTAGTACAGTTTGCTACAAAGGAGAGCCGAGGCTATTAAGGTCACTCTAGAAGCTAAATCAAGGGAGAAGCCATTGCATTCATCAAGCCGAAGTGTAGAAGAAAGTCTCCCCATCTAAGCAAAGTGGTAACAATGTGCAAAAGTAGGTCAAAATTCATCACACGTGCTGCAAATAGGGTTTTTGAAGAGGCAGAGGGTTGTAGGTTTGATTCAAGAAGCCGAGATCTGAAGGATAGCCGAGAAAGAAGGAGAAGCAAGCCGTTTAACCATCGTTGACTCAAGAAAGAAGACGTTAAACTAAGAGGTCTTGTGACTTGGTCTTGGAGAGGTTAAATAGGTCAAGGGTCTTGGTCTTCATATTTGTCAATTGAAGTGTCTATAAGAAGAAGAATTTGTTTGGGTTTTCCTCTCAAGTTGGAGAGGTTTTGGCCCTGGCTAACCGCTTATATTCCGTGTCTCTTATATCTTTATTATTTATGCTTTGGTAGCTGTTTGATGAAGAAGAATACTATATTAATCTAACTCATGAGAAGATCCTAATCTAAAGAAGTAAAAGCATTCACAAGCAATTGTCATTACAAGAGAAATCAACTAATCTTCATGCCCTAGATTTCTCAACATGGTTTCAGAGCTAAGGTGACAAAATCACGGAAAGAGCATCTCATCAAGGGACACTCAAGCATTCAAGGACCAAATCTTGAGGAAGGCATCAAAGTGGATCTAGAAGATCATCTTGAAGTCAAGATCTACAAAGAAGTGTCAAAACCATAGATCAAAGAAGAAGTATTCACCAAAAGAAGTTCTGGGATCCTCACTCAAGTCATCATCAAAGAAAAAGACCACAAAGGCCCTACTCAAGTTGAAGGGACTCACAAATCAAAGTTTCTTGAAGACTGTTCATCCTAAAGAAGCAAGATCAAGGATGTCGTCATCATCTTCGAAAATTCTAAGGCAATTTACTCTTGTTGAAGCAAGGACCTTACCATTGAAGAAGATCATCCAAGAAGCATCAAGACATTAAGAAGTCATCATTATCAACAAAGGATCTAAAGTGATCTCCCCCTTTGTGGGGACAAGGATCATTCTTGAAGAGAACTATCTTCATTAAGGAGAAGTTTTCTATTAATTATATCATCATCAAATTCTAGGAGGCAGCAAGTGAAAGAAGCATCTTCACAAGTAAGTATATTTATGTCTAATTCGTCAAAATGTTTTTTTGCAAGGAAAGCAACAAATTGGCAGGGGATTCAAACTATCTTGCATGGAAGAAGAGGACATATATGAATCTCGTTGAAAATGAGGTTATGGATCATGTCAAAAGATCTATCACCAAACCATCGAAAGAAGATGCTCAAGAACTTGCAAAGTTTATGAAAGGTTAAGTGAGGGCTCAAAGGATTCTCATAGAATCCATCAAGAATCCCTTCATTCCATATGTATCTAAACTCGACACCTCGAAATATATGACAAATTGATAGAGTTGTTTTTTGTAAGCACTGCAGGAGAAGTTATCTCTCTAAGGCAAGAATTCTACAAGCTAAGGATATCAAAAGAAGAAGGAATAGCCTCATACTTTATGAGGATATTTGAAATAAGGATCAGCTTCAAGATTTGGGTGAAATAATGTTTGACAAGGAGATGACCACTGTAGTACTAAATGCACTACCAGAGGAGTGGGGCAACTTTACTTCAAGTATTTATGGGAAGAAAGAAGCTACCTCATTCTAGGATCAATGGTCTCTATGCAAAATTGAAGAAAACAGACTGAAGACAAAGACTGATGTGGGATCAAGTGAGAAAAATTGAGTATATGCTGCTATGCCAAAGAGAAGAGGAAAGTCTAGTAAAATTTGGTCCTCAGAAAAAAGAAGAACATGGCTAAAATTCAGTGCTATGGATGTCAGGAATATGGGCATTACAAAAGAAATTGTCCTAAGCTCAAGAAGGACAATAACAAAAGAGGTAGAGAAGAAGCCCATATTACTGAAGAAGTGGAGGAAGCTGAAAAGAAGAAGTCCAAGAAAGAGGAAGTAAAAGATCTCTATTGTGATTGAGATAGTCTTTCTCACTCAGTTCTTTCCAAGTTCCTGTTTTCAAGTTTTCTATTGTAAGATATGGCTATCATGAATCACTAAGGAAAATGATAGGATGCATCATGGCATCATAGAAGCACTAAAAGCAAGAGCTCGTGATCATAGAAAAAATAGCTGAAATAGAAGTCTATAAAAGGATATAGCTCTTGGTAATTTCATTAGAAGCATAAGTGGCACTTTTGGGAAAAAGAAGAAAAAGGTCATCTAGCACAAAACTGATCATACATCAGTCAAAAGGAAACATTTGCTATATGAGGATACTCAAGATCCTCTATTGGAATCTTCATCGGAAGGTTCACAAATCAAAAGGAAGCAAGGGTTTCATCAAGGATTCCATCTAGTGGGAATTCATGGGATAATGGTCTGATGACAAAAGAGGTGAAGCAGATCAAGGGATTGCAGTTCTTTCAATCAAGGAAGCTGCTGAAGGAAGTCTGGATGACCTAAAAGAAAAATGAGGTATGTATGCTTGTATTCGATATTGTAAAGTCATGTTATATGGTTGCAGGTAGCATGGATAAATGCTCTATCTCGAGAGCATGATCAAAAGAAAGGATCTCCTCCTTAAAGGATGCAGCAAGGCATGGGCCACATACTAACTAGATGAAATCAACATAATATGTTATCATATGAAATATGAAATGGTTGACAGAGATTGGAGGAACTCTGATTAAAAGTTCCTGGGAAGATAATGTGTGAAGAAAGAAGGAAAGAGATCATGCAATATGCAACCATGAAGAAGGCAATCAACATCCTAGAACTATAGGATTTGATTAGGATATCTCCATGAAAGATATGAAGACTTTGATGAAGTCTGAAAAAGAAAGAGACCCTTGACAGTATATATCTTTTGTATTATTTCTGAAAACTCACAAATTTATATTTGCAATTCTTCTTTTTGTTATGTTTGCCTCTCAGCTGAGCTCCTGGGAACACTGTTATTCACTATTTCAATACTCTAAAGGGAAAAGGAAAGACAAAATGCTTAATGGTTGAACTATACATTTCCTGGCCCGTAGAAATCGGGCTTTGATGTTTTGGTCCGGGTCTTGTTATGAATATTATTTTGATGATATTGTGCCACTTCAGCTCAATTTTTAGCATCTGAAATACTGTGTGCCTGTCAAGGCAGAGATTTTGCATATAATGCACATTAGTGTAAAAGAAGATGTGAAAGTTTTGTTGAGCTATTTTTGTACAATTCAACCGAACTGTTGGCTGCCTTGAGAACAGATTCAAGTGGGTCATTTAATTGACTGTAGTTGTTTTTATTTGGCTTTCATGTTCTTAGGTTTTTCCTTTGGCTTCTTTATTTTTGGAGTGCATTGTGAGATGTTAGATTTCCTTCATGGTTGTCTGAAGTCTAATAGACATCTGTGATAGTAGGTACTTTTGATGATTTGATTCTTGCTATTCTGTTTCTTGCTCATAATGGATCAGTCACATTTTTACTCTGGGAATTGCAGGGTGTACCAGATCGAGTCAGCGATGAAGTATTTGTAGCAATGTCAAAAGCTTTAAATTTTATCAATCCCGAGGAGCTTTCAATGCAATGCATTTTGATAGCCTTGAACCGTTTCCTTCAGGTCCATTAATATAACTGTAGTCTCTTTTAGTGTTTATTTCATTTCAAGGATTTGGTCTCAGGAAAGTCATAAGTTCTTGTAAGATGTTTTGTAGATTTTTATATATTGCAACAAGGAGGTTAATCTCAATTCAATACAAATTGCATTTGCAACAAGAGCAAGAAAACCAATTACATGTCTTCTTTTTTGCTCAGCAGTGATTCTCTCTTCCAGATCAAATAACACATTGGAAGTGAAGAATAATAACCATTAGAGATGTTTTGAATTATGTTAAAACTGTGAAGGTTCCATATAAAAGTATTGAACAATATCTTACAACAAACAGGATAATCTGCTTAAACATATAGAATTCTCAGAGCATATGTGACTGAAAAAATTATTGATGTGTTTAAGAAAGCTAGCCAAGTTAGGAGTGTTTAAGAGAAGTTACTGTGCAGTGTAATATATATTCTAGGCCTTTGCATATTTGAAACAGGAAAAACATGGATCAAAGATGGCTTTTCTAGATGGAAATCCACCTGAGAGGTTATGCAAACCAATTGTTGATCATGTCCAATCCTTAGGTGGTCAGCTTCAGTTAAATTCTCGACTACAAAAGATTGAGCTTAATAATGATGGCACGGTGAAACACTTTCTTCTGGCTAATGGAGACATTGTTGAAGGAGATGTTTATGTATCAGCAATGCCTGGTAAGAGTGATAACTTGAGAATAGTATAGAGGATGTGTGTTTTCCTTGCATTACATATCTTAGTTGGTGAGGACACACTTTCTGAACCTTTTTTTGGCTTGGCAAATTTGTTTTTGTGTATGAAATAGTTGACATCTTAAAGCTTGTTTTACCCCAAGAGTGGAAAGAGGTTACCTACTTTAAGAAACTGGAAAAGTTAGTAGGAGTTCCTGTAATCAACATCCACATTTGGTAAGTTACGAATCCATTATTGCATAACACATGCATTTATTTTATGATGAATATTCCAGATGTCATGTTACCAGCAGATAGCCAATCTTCGGATGTAATGGTGCATGTTTGATGAAAGCATTCATTCAGGATTTGGCTAGTTTTCTTTATTATCAGCCTTCTCATTTTCTTGATACTTTTGTGTTTTGTTTACAGGTTTGATAGAAAACTGAAAAACACATATGATCATTTATTGTTTAGCAGGTATTCACAGATAGTATCCTTTCACTTAGGTGGTGTTGAAAAGCTTTATAGGGTTGAACTTTGTTTTCTAATAAAGTATGTTAAAATGTCAAAAGGAATTGATATGACTCCATTGAATTGTAAGTAATCATCCCATATTTCTAGGATTATTTGTATGATTCTGATTTTTGGAGGTCTCTGTTTTAATGAAAATTAGATTTTAGATCTTAAAGCTGAAATGGAGGAACAGACATAAATAAAGGAAGCAAATATTCATTGTAATATAGCAAACCAATAATCTAAATTATTATTAAGTCAGAATACCTTATTTGTTACAACCTCAAGTTTTGGTTCTCAGCTGAGACATGCATAATCAATGCATACAACAGGCATTATGCTACAGTTTACTGCATTTATTGGTATATTTTCACTGGTTTCTTGTATCTCAAAAGTTGACACCTTTCCTTGTATTTTCAATCTATGTATTGCCCAACTCTTGTGCCTGTTAGCCTTGCTTTGCAGTGTCATTATAAGCACTTGTGTATATTTCTCATATAAGATACATATTCTGTTCTGATACACATGAAGTTTAATAGGATTTATTGATTCAGAAGTTCCAATTCTTTTATTTCCTTGTGTATGATCACTTGCAAGTATCATTTTACATCAAGATAGAAATGACAGCCATAATTTTAGTATTCAGATGTATCTATGGTAGTTTGTAATCTCACTAATAGAAATTTATCCTGTTTTTTTGGCAGAAGTCCTATTCTTAGTGTGTATGCAGATATGTCTGTTACTTGCAAGGTATGCAGTATGCATGTGTAAATCCATATTCTTGGAATCAGTTAATAGAAAGGACATTTTAGGAAACTTGAAATTAACATTTCCAATTACTTTCAAGTTTCCACCACTATGCTGAAGTGCTTGATTTTGGGATATAGAAGTGTTTTACAATTGGCATAAAGAGTGTCCAAATGTACCCAAATGTTGCTGAATACTAAATACATCTGAATACCACTAAAATGCTGGAGACATGCGGTACATAGCTTTTCCATATTGACATTGAAAGCAGTGTGTTGTACAATCCTGTTTTATAACTGCACATTTAGATGCATTACATTCTAGTCTATTTTGAGGATTAATTAATAAAGTAAGATATATGCTGAATGCCTAAGATTATCTGGTATCTTCTTTACTGCACAGATGCAATTTTCACATTTTCTAATCATGTAACAGCATTTATTAGTGTCTGACAAATGACTACAAAACTAGGCCAATGGGATTGAGGAGTACAACTAGTATGGATACAATGTGGGAGTGCCAGTGCAACTCCTAGAAAATGCCAAAAATGATAACAAAGAAACATACATGAGTATAACATTAAAACATATGCATAAAATTGTGACAAATGTACGACGATATAAAACACTACGTGAGTTTGTCCAAGACTAGAAAGGTGGGAAGCCCAACCCAAGAACTTGGAGAGAGAGAATGGAAAAAAGTGCATTAAACATACACCATTGAACCAAGAATCACTTCATCAATCCACAAGGTAGTCTCTCCGTGCAATAAATACACTTCCCATCACAATTCACGCTCTAATTAGCCATTACTTCCAATAGAACAAGAGAAATCACTAATGTGCAGTCTCTCAGGAGAAGAGAAATGAGTCTTTGTGAACATGATCCAAAAGAAAGTGACTTCCCTTTATTTATGTGAGGGAAACCAATTCACTTTTCTTTAATTTACAATGAAAATCCCTAAAAATTTGCTTAAAGCACTCGACAAGTCTAATAGGTGATAAGGAAACCTAGTGATAGCTTTACAAATAGATAATCATAATGTCATAAATCCTTCACAGATGTGGGAGGAAAGGCTCTCCAACTTGAAGTCATCCTCCATAAGTGGACATCTCCATCAAACAAGTGACAAAGTGGGTCCAAGAGTGCTCCTTACTCCAATTGACATCATTGAAATGCACAGGTGCATCTCCACGTAACACCTCCTCATCCAAGATGTCATCATCAAGAAGGCTTGCTGTTAAATTTTTCTTAGGTCTATTTTGTTCTTTGCTTGATAATTGCATTTCTTCTTTTACATAATAAATTCACCCTAAAGCATCCTTATTCAGATTTACATCATTATTCAACAACGTATGCAACTATATAGAAAGAACAATGTCATCATCAATGCAAAGACACATAAAAGAACAATAGAAGAAAAACATTCACGCATAGAGACACTAGGATTGGTCGGAGACCAGGGCAAAACCCACTATAGGGAAAACCCTTTCAAATTCTTCTTCTTATTAGATTGTCATTAAACGATTCAACAAAAGAGAGTACAATGATCCATATCTTCAACCATAATCCTATCCAGCAAAATCAACAACACAATATTCATGAGATGAACCCAACAATGCTAATAATCAAAACCCTGATTTAGAAACCTGTTGTCAACTGTCACTGTTTGCGTCAACTTTAAAACTCAAACCCTGGGTTTCAACCAATGTTGCACGAAGTGGGGAAGAAGTGGGGATGTTTTTTGGAAGCGGATCCGCGGAACCATCATTTCCCAAAAATCTAGGAAGCGAAGCGTCTACTATATATATATATATATTTTATGTTTTTTTTTGCGTTTATAACTTTATATTATTAAAAAACATCCAAAATACCAAATTAGTTGTAGAAGATATGGAAACATGCATATTCATACATAAATCAAGATAGATATGACATCCATTGTATATTAATGATTAATTATTTGAGCATCAACCATCTAGAATCTAGATTCTTCTCCTCTTGTCTAGCCTTTGCCTCTACTTCAATTATCTAGGGATATTAGTCAACATTGCCCAAATTTGATCAAACAATCTAATCCAAGCCTGAAAATATGGTAGAAAAATATTAACATGCTTGATCGATGATTTTGACTTATTGAAACGTAATTTTTTGTTAAGGGCATGACATAGGAGTTTAACAATTAACACCACCAACACTAGGATACATATAGGGCTTGGTGCTCTTGATTGAATGCCAATCACATACCCTCATACATGATATAATCTAATGAAATGCCACAATCCCATTGATCCTGAATTCTTGAAAATTGTTAAGTTTGCTGATTTATTTTTTTTGTAAGTGTAGGTTGTGCTTTCCTTTTCTATTTATATTGACCAATGAGACCAGATACATCGTTTTGGTGGCCTCAACCTGCCTCGAAGGGAAACCAAGTCTGTTGGCCACCTAAGTTTGCTATAAGCATTCCAAAAACAAAATTTTACTAGTCTTTCCATCCAGGCTATGTGCACGAAACAATTAAAAATACTTAATAAGCTACGAACGATCATGAAACAACAAAAGCAAGACAGTTCACAAAAAATAGGAGAGGTAGTGAATGTTCATGTCTTCCAATCACCAGCATTCAGATTAGTATCAACGGGGGTATCCATGGGTTTTGCATGGGTTGGAGTCATTTGAGTCAGCTTCTATTGTATCTCCTCCAGCGTGTTATCCTCCATCATCATGATTACTTGAACATTTTTCATTTCTTTTTGCAGGTTTGGCATCCCTTGGGCGATTTTAGCCATTTCCCCTGCCACCTGTTCCAGGGCCTTCGCAAGAAGGCGTTTTAACACCCAGTAGATGTGAAGAGTTTGCCGGTATAGCGTCAACCTTCCTCGAGTATTACCAGGATCTCGGATTACTTCTGCCCACTCTTCTATCTCAGAGTCAGACTGTTCTTCCATAATGTTTGCCCCCATCTCCTGAATAATCTGCCGAATGTCGCCATCCGTGCCTTCTCTATAAGCTCTAGCATCTTCCTGGACTGCTGTCATTGTAGACCTCCTCCCTCTGCGTTGGCTATCTGGTGCATCAGTTGGCAGGTCTTCTTGATTCCATTGTCTTGGACGTCCTCTACTTCCGCGCCCCCTTCCGCGGCCCGGCCGTGCCATCCTTCCTTTTACCGTTTCCCGAAATCGCGGTTTTCCTTACAGGCTCTTTCGGTTTGCTACGCGCTCTGCTCCTCTTCCTCCTAGCGCAACTTGCCTTTCCTTCTCCTCTTTGCCACCTTCGGATGATATAAAACACCTGTGCCACTCCCTCTTCCACTACCGCCGCCAATTTTGCTTTCCTCTTTCACTCCACCTCTCCTACTCCAATTTTTTGAGATGTGCACTGACTTGCAGTATGCTACCTTGTCATAAAGGACGACGCCACATATAGGGATGGATTCCTCTGTCCTGCCGCAATCATGATTTTTCTTGCCACCCTCACCTGCTTTTCTCCACAACCCGATCTGGGGAAGTCTGCTGAATTTTGAATATGATATGAAATTCTATTTTCTCCATATGAAGTTTGATGAGGCTAGAACCACTCTCAAACATCCTGAGTCATTTCATGGTAATGTTAAAAATTTATGTAAAAGTGACATTCTCCTTTTTCTTTAATTTTTAACATTACCATGAGAGAGCATTTAGGAAGCATCTAAGGAGCATCAAGGGAGCACCTTGGGAGTGTCTGAGAATCCCTTGTTGGGAAATGTAACTAGGTTTGGTCTCCATTAATGTATTTGAAGTCATCATGTAGTGTACTTGTCAAAAGAATAAAGAAAATATTTTATTATTATTATTATTATTATGACTTATTAAAGCATGAGTTTCATGCTTGGGTCATCATGTTTTAGGTCAAAGTCCCCATTGAGAACTTCTAGGACTTATTCTGAGTCAATAGAGTCATTGTACTTTTAAAGAGACCCTTCTTGGGCTTTTGAATCATGTAAAAAGGTTAAGTATTGAGTCAAATATGAATTATGTTACCTCCACACCAAGTCGGCCTTAAGATGATCAAGTTGGCCTCAAGGAAGGCTATTCGACGTCACCCCAAGGCTATATATGAAGCAGTTCGAATTCCATTTGGAGCACAATCAACTCAAGCAAGTTCGATATCTCTTGAAGCTGGGAAAACGTGCGAAGTGGAGGAAAGAAGGAAAAAGAAGTGCGAGTTTGGTCTAGGAGAAGGAAGGAAGGAAAATCATTTTGGTACCTCTATCTCTCTCTCTCTCGTGCCCTAGTTTGAAAGGTCGAAGTTCTCTTGTTGATGTCATAGGTAGTTGCTGCATGTCCCTGTTGCCAAATCAAGTATAGGCCGAAGTTGATGTTGCTGCCTCAAGAAGTTGTATTGGGCCAAGATCGAAGTCTCTAAGTGAAGATTGAAGTCTTTCATTTGAAGATCGAAGTCTTCGAAGCAAGGTCAAAGTTGCTGGGTCCAAGAAAGTGCTGCTACTGCTGCCAGGTCAAGTAGGATAATTTGCAATCATAGAAGAAGGCTAACTTGGTGTGGAGGAAAGTTTGTGTCAAGGTCTAGTGTCTTGGAATATCTCAGAAAAACTATTGAAGGAAGAATTATTGATTGGGTTTTCCCCTAGAGAGGGGTTTTCCCCTGGTTGTGTGCTTGTATCTGGTGTCCGTTGATGTATGTGCTATTCCTTTGGTAATTGCTTGATGAAATAAAAGAAAGAAGATATAAAGAAACCTAATAAGAAATCAAGAACATCACAAGTAATTATCAAGTATAAGAAAATCTTTTTGCCTTTCTGATTTTCTTGTTAATCTAGGTTGTCATTGATTTCAATATGGCAGTGTTTGTGATGGAAAATTCTTGTGACTTATGTGGTTCCCCATTGATGCCCATTGATCATAATAGTGCTCATGGAGGATCCAAGGATTGAATATAGACGTAATAGAAATAGTGGAACCTAGGAGGAAAGATATCGGAAACCATCAAAGGAGAAAGAGAAAGAGAAAGAGTAAAGAGGAGAAGCCATCGTGAAGCCAAAGAGTAAGATGAAGAGTTTATTGAAAGCCATCAAAGAAGCAAGTTATCGGAGCAAGAGAAGCAGGTTATCGCATATGCCCAAGGGTAAGAGCTATTAGAAGAAGAGCTATCGAAAGTCATCAAAGAGTATCCAACGAAAATCACAGGAACGAGAAGCCATAAGAAATCCAAGCCAAGTGTAAGAGTCTAAATGAAGAAAACAATGATTTCGGAGGAGCATTGTGGAACCGATGGTCCCATTGCAACATGCCCTAATTAATATCGCATCCGCTGTATCGGAACCTTTGCATCGCAAACTATGAAGGCTTGTCATATTAAAACTTCGATTGCGATATAATATGCAGACATGATCAATGTATGGTAACAACCCTAATGTAATATTGCATCCGCCTATTGGAAATTTCATATCGCAAGTTATAAAGGGTTGTCATCCCGAACCGCCGGTTGCGATAAACCCCCGAACCACCGATTGCGATAGCATTGCAGACCTGCTGCACCATTATAGCATGGCTTAATTAAATATCGCATCCGCAGTAATCGCAAAGTTCAAAGGAATGTCAAACTGTCGATTGTGATAGAGTTGTGGACCCGATAAACTTATCAAAATAGTTTATTAAATATCACATCCACCATGGGGTGACATGTGAATATCGATGTTATTGCATGTTGCGATTGCGGGATTCTCGTGAAGTTGCGATCACGAGATTAAGCCATGACGTGACGTGTGGGGACCTTTATTAATGTGGATTTTCATAAAGTTGCAATTGCGGGAGTCTTATAAAATTATGATTGTGATAAAGTGGACGACCCAACGGGTTTATCAAAACAATTTAATATAATGTTGTATCCAGTAGGGGCAATCGGCCATCGACTATATTATTGGCACGACTTGTAAAAGACCTCTGAAAGTTGCGATTGCGATTGAGGTACTGACGTGGCATGTGGGATCCCCCTGTGGGTATAGCCTCTCTTATATGGTTTTCGTGAATAATCAAGTCTATGGATGAAAGACTCTTCGATATAATTTTAATATGCGAACTCATAAGTCGGCCTCTCCTCCCAATGAACGTGTCTTTTGGTTATTGGTGAGACTCGTATAAATACAAGTTAAAACGCTTCAGTTCAAGCAGGTGAATCGGGCATTTATCATAGAGAAGAAGGACAATTCACAACTCGTGAACGTGAGGTAGTAGAAGAAAGGAACCCAAAGGTCGAGTGAGCAAAAAAGGAAGCCAAAGGTTGAGTGAACGAAAGTGGAAACCGAAAGGTCTAGTGGAAGAAAAAGGAAGCCAAAGGTCGAGCGAACGAAAGTGGAAGTCGAAGGTCGAGCAAGCGAAGAAGGAAGTTGAAAGGTCCAGTGGAAGAAGAAGGAAGCCGAAGTTCGAACATTCTGTTGACTGGGTTATTTATTGAAAAGCTCGGACCTGTGTTTGACAATGATTGAGATAACATTTCAAAAGGACGCTTTGGGGATCTAAGAAGATTATCTGAGTATGAACAAGGTTGTTTTTAATTGTACGCACAATATGAAATTGCGACAGTCACTCCTCTAAAGAAGTCACTCCTGAAGCAGTTACTCCTGAGGCAGTCACTCTTGAAGCATTTACCGTGACAACGATAACGAAGGCTTGAAACAGAGAGTTGTTTTTGTGCAGAGCTTAGTGTTGTTCATTGTAGACACATTGAAGTTGTGTGAAGACTATTGTAGATCATGATGGCTATTTGAAATCATCATGAGGTAACTTTGCAGACTGTGTTTGGGCAATATGAAGAATTGTGAAGACTCCTTCATATGAAGCTAGGTTGTCATTGATGTAGAAATGAAGCTATAGATTGATAGAACACAATGAAGAAGATTTTGAGAGCAGTGTAATACAATCAAAGCATTTCTTGACAAAGCAAAACTATAGGGTCAGAGCCCTTGGGGTTGGTGCCCTAGAATTGGAAGGATTGGTGTCCTTGGAGTTGGTGCTCCTAAATCCGAGGTTGGTGCCTTGACAAGATAGGGTCGGAGCCCTTGGGGTTGGTGCCTCAGAATTGGAAGGATTGGTGTCCTTGGAGTTTGTGCTCCTAAACACAAGGTTGGTGCCTTAAGAAGATAGGGTTGGTGCCCTAGAGGTTTGAGCCTCACAAAAGACCAAGTTGGTGCTTGGCAACAGGTTGGAGCCTTATATATATTGTACATGATTTATCGTAAAGATTATATTAATAAAAGCATTTATTCTTATTTTTCATTTTGTGTTCTAAATATAAATGATTTAGCCGGTAAAAATAACAATTGAAAAGGAATACTGATTCACACCCCCCCACCCCCCCCGCCCCCTAGTATTTCCAACAGTTGGTATTAGAGCCAGTACGTTCACTCAAAGCCTAACAGCTTGAAGGTTGATCATTAGAACACAAATGGGGAAGCCACGGAAGAAAGTCTCCAATCCTCCTAAAGATGTGTCTCTACCACTGAAATAGAAGTCAATGAATTTGTGAAGGCTCCATGGTTCAATGGAAACTTTGATATATGGGAAGCAAGAATGAGGAATTTCTTAAGGACTCAAGGCATTGAAGTTTGGAAATCGGTGATTATTGATAGCATGATGGATGGAGAATCCAAGGAACATAATACAAGAGCAATGAATGCAAACTTGAATTGGCTATCTGATTCTATAAAGAACAATTTAGGAAAATGTTTGTCAGCAAAGGTATATGGGACACACTTCATGACCTTCACTCAAAAGGAGCATTGACCATGACCAATAGTCAAGAAGATGATGGAAACGAAGAAGGAAATCTTGAACCCATCATAGAAGCTGAAAATGAGAATGGTGACATCAAGGTTAAAGAAGACCTAGAAGATGAAGAGAATGAAAAAGATTTTGAAGAAGATCTCCTCACTAAACTTATGGCTGCCATGGAAGAGATTATCAATTTGAAAAAGGAAAACAAGGAACTTAATAAGAAAGCACTAGCTGGTGACCAAGACCAAACAAGGAAGAAAGTTGACCTTGTCAAGCTTCAAGTACAAGAAAGGGATGAAGAGGTTGCCAAGCTTAAGGAGGAATTTCATTAAAACAAAAGAAAGCATCATGAAGAAGTTATATCCATGACAAATCAATTGGATAAAGCAAAGAAACAGGGAGATAACTTGTCAAGCCACCTTGAACAAAGGCACTAGAGCTTGAACAAACTTGAAGCAGAGATTGGTCATTACAAAGAAGAGGTCTCCTCCCTTAGATCACAACTACAAGAAGCAAGAAAGTTAGCACAAGGAGCTAAGAAGACAATGGAAGCATTAGTAATCATAAGAGGACAGGTTGATGAAGTAGAAAAGGAGAGAAACACCATGATATACCAACTAAAAGCAAAGGATGAAGAGATCTTCAAACTAAAATCCGACATCAACCTTCTCAAGGTCGAAACATGTAAAGCTACAAGGATCAAGGAAGAAATGGAGAGCAGTCTAGCTAAGGAAAATGAAGAAATTTTCAAAATGAAATCAGATATCATCTCCCTTAAAATAGAAGAAAATGAAGCTACTTGTATCAAGGAAGAAACTGAGAAACAACTTGCTAAGAAGAATAATGATTGTGAAAGATTGGAAGAAGAGATTGTCTCCCTCAGGAAAAAGGTTGAAGTGATGGAAAAAATCTTGAAGAGCTCTCAAGCCTTGTATGACATGCTTAGCCATCAAAGATCTCCATTTGATAAATCAGGTCTTGGCTATGAAGGTGAATCCTCAAGCAAGGGTGGCCATACTATAAACAAAAAGGATGTGAGGAAGCCAGAAAGAAATGTTGATGCTCCCAGTTCCAGCAAAGGCAAGGAGAAGAGTCAAGGCAACAATGGAAGAAATCCCGCTCCAAGAAGGCTTGCAGATGATGTCAAGAATACAAAAGGCGATGAAAATTATCAAGGAATCCCAAGGTAGAAAGGCTTCACAAGTACATCAAGGAAATCTCCATCTCCCAGGCACCAAAGTTTATTTCTTGGTTATTGTTATTCTTGTACAAACTTCAGACACGTGGCAAAAGATTGTAGGGCTTATAATGATCCCCGTCAATCTCCTAGAAACAATTTCGCAAGAAGAAGTTATGAATTCTCATTCATGAACAACATAGAATGCTTCTAGCGTCATAACATTGGTCATATGGCACGTAATTGTAACTTGAGTTGGGCACCTTCTCAAGCTAGAACTATGCCAGATAAGAAAGTTACACAAGTATGGAGAAGGAAACAAATACAATCCGAAAGTCCCTTGAACTCTCCAGCCAACAACACATGTTATTGACCTGATCTTTGACAATCTAAGCATTTGATGGGAAGCTAAGTTGCACGAAACAGGGAAACGGGTACGAGTTTCCGAAATGGGAAGCGATACGAAACGCGACCTCCCCAAATTTTGGAAACGGGGAAATGCGAATATATATATATATATATTGAAAATATTTAATTTTAAATATATATATAAATATAATATTATATATATATATATATATATATATATATATATATATATATATATATACAAATCTCAAAATCAACCTTTATTTATATTAATATATGAGGCTGCAAGTACAATAAGACTATAAGGCTGCAAGAGAGAGATCCAAATCCGGATTTTCTGCATCTACATCCCATTCTTTAGGACCATTGTTATATTGGGAGTCTCTTCCTACATAGTCGAACGACTTAGTGCTCTTTGATTAAATACACGTTTCATACCCTAAGTACCTACATGATCTTGATTACTGGGAGTTCCCCTGCATAGAGGGCTTGGTTCTTCTTGATTAAATACAAGTTCCATACCCTAGTACATGATAAAATCCAATGGAAACATTGCAAAATCCCTCCAATCCTAAAAATCCTGAAAAATAAAATAAGTTTGCTGGATTTTGAGTGAGATCTAAAATTCTAACTTTTCTCCATATGAAATCCAATGAGGGCGAAACCACTCTCAAACATCCTGAGTCATTTCATGGTAATGTTAAAAATTTAAGTAAAAGGATTGAAAATGAAAAATAAAGGAGAATATCACTTTTACTTTAAGAATTTAACATTACCATGAACTGCATATCCCCCAAACTTCCTGATGAACTGCATATCAACAGTAGGGCAAAAATTCACTTTTATTACTTTAGACACGCATCTAGAAGCAACAAGAAGTCACTAACATACCCTAAAAGTAAATTTAAAAAAAAAATTTAAAAAAACACAAGTTAATGAGGAAACGTGGGTTGTACGGCCCTGAAATGCGTTTCCGGTCGTTCTGGTCACATTTCCGTTTCGGGAAACGTGGCAGTACGGCTGGAAACGCGTTTCACGGCCGTACCAAACGCGTTTCCGTGTTTCGTACCCGTTTCCGTACGGAAATGAACCTCTATACCACATTTCTTGCAACATAGATGGGAAGACTCTGCCAAAATAGATGATGCATACAGTTAGGGGGAGCATGTGATTCTTGATCATTATTGCAGAAGCTATTCGTGAAAGGGTCCTTATGAAATCCTTGATGAGCTATATTAACAATCATTCTTTGATAAAGATCATTTCTCAGGATCACTACATTGAAGAACATGATCCTGTAACCATTCTTTGGACTGTTGTTGAAGATGTTTTCCACTTGATCACTAAGGATAAATTGGAGCAGCAGAGAAGGCCATCCAATGCTATAGAAATAGGGAAAATAACTTCTTGTTGGTATTACAGAAGTTGAATGTCTCGACTCAGGGATATGATGTGAGAACAGGTAAATCAAGGACAGTAATAGAGGTAACCTTCAAACAAACAGACACATCTGGGAATGGAGCTTGAAGTAAGAGCAGTGGGAAGAATCTAGCATAATTGAAGCATTGCAAAAAGTTGTCAACCAGTATAAAGAATTTAAAAGACAGTCACGGATTAGATATTAAAAGAAAAGGGGGAGAATGTTGTGATGTCGAATATAGCTCTGCAACTTAAGGAGAAGCACAGACATACAAAGGAATCCTGATTTGAAGAAAGATAGTGAGAATGACAATTTCAGTGGCATTTTCCCTTGATTCGGACTGTGAAGGCCTCTTAATTCTGACTATGGGGACAACAAAATACGGTGTAGAAGCATAAAAAATTTTGGACCTGGACATTTAGTGTATGACTAGTTGGAGTCTGTTTTGAAGTATTGAAGTGGAGCATCTTTAGGCGTTGTTGAAGCCATGATGAAGAAGTTCTGAGACATGAAGAGGGGATAATGTGCTAGCTGATGATGAGGCAACAATCCTTCTTCTTGAGTAAAAAGAAGAGCACCACGCAGGGGGAGTAACATACCCAAAAAAATATTATACTCATAAAGAACAGAAGCAGTTTGACAGAGGGAGTCCTTGTGCACTCCTTTGCCATTTACGTCAAAGGGGGAGAGAAGAAGAATATTGTCATCAATGACAAAGGGGGAGATTGTTAATCTAGGTTGTCATTGATGTCAATATGGCAGTGTTTGTGATGGAAAATTCTTGTGACATGTGTGGTTTCCCATTGATGCCCATTGATCATAATACTGCTCATGGAGGATCCAAGGATTGAATACAGACGTAATAGAAATAGTGGAACCTAGGAGGAAAGATATATGAAACCATCAGAAGAGAAAGAGAAAGAGTAAAGAGGAGAAGCCATTGTGAAGCCAAAGAGTAAGATGAAGAGTTTATTGAAAGCCATCAAAGAAGCAAGTTATCAGAGCAAAAGAAGCAGGTTATCGCATATGCCCAAGGGTAAGAGCTATTGGAAGACATCAAAGAGTAGCCAATGGAAATCATAGGAACGCGAAGCCACAAGAAATCCAAGCCAAGAGTAAGAGTCTAAAGGAAGAAAACAACGATATCGGAGGAGCATTGTGGAACCGATGGTCCCATTACAACACGCCCTAAGTAATATCGCATCCGCCGTATCAGAACCTTCGCGTCGCAAGTTATGAAGGCTTGTCACATTAAAACGTTGATTGCGATATAATATGCGAACCCGATCAGTGTATGGTAACAACCCTAATGTAATATCACATCCGCCTATCAGAACTTTCATATCACAAGTTATAAAGGGTTGTCACCCCGAACTGTCGATTGCGATAAATCCCCGAACCATCAATTGTGATAGCATTGTGGACCCGCTGCACCATTATAGCATGGCTTAATTAAATATCGCATCAGTAGTAATCGCAAAGTTCAAAGGAATGTCAAACTGCCGATTGTGATAGAGTTGTGGACTCGACGGACTTTTCAAAATAGTTTATTAAATATCGCATCCGCCATGGGGTGATATGTGAATATCGGTGCTATTGAATGTTGCGATTGCGGGATTCTCGTGAAGTTGCGATCGCGAGATTAAGCCATGATGTGATGCGTGGGGACCTCTATTAATGTGGATTTTCATAAAGTTGCAATTGCGGGAGTCTTACAAAATTACGATTGTGATAAAGTGGTGGACCCAACGGGTTTATCAAAACAATTTAATATAATATCGCATCTAGTATGGGCAATCGGCCATCGACTATGTTATGGGCTTGACTTGTAAAAGACCTTCGAAATTAGCGATTGCGATTGAGGTAGTGATGTGGCATGTGGGATTTCCCTGTGGGTATAGCCTCTCTTATATGGTTTTCGTGAATAATCAAGTCTATGGATGAAAGACTCTTCGATATAATTTTAATATTCGAACTCATAAGTCGGCCTCTCCTCCCAATGAATGTGTCTTTTGGTTATTGGTGAGACTCGTATAAATACAAGTTAAACACTTCACTTCAAGCGGGTGAATCAGGCATCTATCACGGAGAAGAAGGACAGTTCACAACTCGTGAACGTGAGGTAGTAGAAGAAAGGAACCCAAAGGTCAAGCAAGCGAAAAGGGAAGCTAAAGGTCAAGTGAACGAAAGTGGAAGTCGAAAGTCGAGCGAGTGAAGAAGGATGCTGAAAGGTCCAACGAAAGAAAAAGGAAGCCAAAGGTCGAGTGAACGAAAGTGGAAGCCGAAGGGCGAGCAAGCAAAGAAGGAAGTCGAAAGGTCCAGTGGAAGAAGAAGGAAGCTGAAGGTCAAACATTCTGTTGACTGGGTTATTTATTGAAAATCTCGGACCTGTGTTTGACAGTGATTGAGATAACAGTTCAAAAGGACGCTTTGCGGATCTAAGAAGATTATTTGAGTATGAATAGGGTTGTTGTTAATTGAATGCACAATATGAAACTGCGACGATCACTCCTCTAAAGAAGTCACTCCTGAAGCAGTTACTCCTGAAGCAGTCACTCCTGAAGCATTTACCATGACAGTGAGAACAAAGGCTTGAAACAGAGAGTTGTTTTCGTGCAGAGCTTAGTGCAGTTCATTGTAGACACATTGAAGTTGTGTGAAGACTATTGTAGATCATGATGGCTATTTGAAATCATCATGAGGTAACTTTGCAGACTCTGTTTGGGCAATATGAAGAATTGTGAAGACTCCTTCATATGAAGATAGGTTGTCATTGATGCAGAAGTGAAGCTGTAGATTGACAAAACATAGTGAAGAAGATTTTGAGAGCAGTGTAATACAATCAAATCATTTCTTGACAAAGCAAAACTATAGGGTCGGAGCCCTTGGGGTTGGTGCCTCAGAATTGGAAGGATTGGTGTCTTTGGAGTTGATGCTCCTAAATCTAAGGTTGGTGCTTTGACAAGATATGGTTGGAGCCTTTGGGGTTGGTGCCTCAGAATTGGAAGGATTGGTGTCCTTGGAGTTGGTGCTCCTAAACACAAGGTTGGTGCCCTAGAGGTTGGAGCCTCACAAAAGACCAAATTGGTGCTTAGCAACAGGTTGGAGCCTTTTATATATATTGTACCTGATTTATTGTAAAGATTATATTAATAAAAGCATTTATTACTATTGTTCATTTTTTGTTCTAAATATAAATGATTTAATTGGTAAAAAGAACAATTGAAAAGGAATACTGATTCACCCCCCCTTCTCAGTATTTCCAACATTTCTAACAACCCCAGGAAGACCAGCACATCTAGGAAGGAAAGTGGTCAAAGGCTTTGGTTCAGAGGCACTATGCAAAGGCAAGAGTGTGGAGGCTGAAAGAAGAGGGTGCTGTGACTTTCATTTACTGTTCAAATTAGTATATCAGTCTTTTGGAGACCAAAGGTTCTTTTAGTGGGAAGGCGTGATCCAAAAATGGATTTTGGATAGACCCCTGAGTCTAAGTGTTCCTCACAGAGGAAAATGAAAGTCTAAGGAAGTTCTTGGAAATAGCCCCATTACAGAGATCTTTTCCTTCTGAATCTACTGCAACTTGAATGGGCAAAATGGACTCATGACGCAGAAGTTATCACAAAAAGAAGTTGCCCTTTATCCATTGGAAAAAGAGGCAAAGTCTTCAAAAAATGGCAAAAGCACCTCATAGAGGCAAATCACATTGAAAGGGTGAGCGGAGGACTTAAATGGAGGCGAAAGAGACCCCCTCGATCACTGATCTCTAATATATCGGGTCGGAGGTAGGCCTGTGTTCAATGCGAGACCTCGGGCCGAGTGATATTGCGATCGTCGATATCGGCCAATCAGCGTCGGCGATTGGTGTAATCAATGGACAGAACCCCCTGGGACTATGCGATATGTGATTGCGACATGTCGCATCGCAATATCACATCGGAGCGATACAAAGGAGCGGGGGCGATAGAAATGTGACTGCGATAGCCGGACCCAATAAGATTATGGATGAAATTTTATATATTTTGAGTTCTGGAAACAGGGCATTTCCTATGTATTTAGCATTTTCATTAAATAAACGAAATACAAGGGAAATGCGCCCGATGCAATGAAGTCGGACCCAAAAGGGTTTATCAATGCAGTTGTGTATCATTTGAAGTTCACCATAAAGCCCTTCGAAGGGATTTTAGTGTTTTTAATGTATTTTTACAAATAAAATGGAAAACACGGCACAGGGGCACTACGACTTGCGATAGCGATTAGAGGCGAACCCGATAGGAGTCTAGGGCAGATTAAATGATATTTCAGGTTCGATAAATGACAATTTTGCAGATTTTTCCCATGTTTTAGTGTATTTCTCTATGTAAGCAGAGAACGACCATTCTGGGGATTTCAAAGGCACCAATGGTCCCTTCCGTTACAAAATAGGTGGCCACTATACCTAGAGATGTTTAACAATGATTGTTTAACGCTCAAAGGGGATTTGAGCGGACAGAGGCCGGAAGCCAGAGAGCCCGAAAGGGAAAACGAATAGACAGGCGCCGATTGGCTTAAAAGCCATGAATGTCAGAGACAAAAGGGGTTTTTTTCGCTGAAACCGAGCATAAGTAGGCAGCGCAGAGAGTTGAAATAGCGAAAAAGCCTGAGAGCATGATTAACAGGCAAGAAAGCTACAAAAAGGTCGCTGGAAGGTTGCCGAGGTTTGCTTGGAGGTCAAGCGAATCACAGAGGCACGCAGAGGTCGAGAGAGAGCTCAGAGAAGCCAGAGCCACGAGAGAGAGCCAAGAGCCAGAGCCAAGAGACAGAGCCAAGGGCCAGAGCGAGAGCACAGAGCTAGAAAGCCTGAGAGCTTCAGGGCCAGGGAAAAGATGGAGTCTAAGCCCACTGTTTCTGTGTAATACAGTGGAGTTGAGCTAGGGGCTTGTAAAAGAACTGATACCATAATCCCAGAGAGCCTAATCGAGTTGATTATAGCTCATGAAGACATAGTCCAAGACTTTTGGGTGAACTCCTAATTAAATTGTTGTTCCATGTGTGTTGTTTTATTGCTGTATATTATTTGTTGCATTATCTACTACCACATGTATTTAAATATCAGCATAAGTAACAGAACTTAAAGCACATTAACAATTGAAAAGAAAACAAACACCCGCATACACCTTATTTTCAAGCACATTATTAATTCCGCATTGGTTAATCATTTGAGTCTTGGGAATAAATAAGCTTTGGAAGTGTGTAGTATCCTGTTTCAGGGATATTCCCCAAACCCCGGTAAACTCCAACCAAATAACACACAAGTGATGCAGTAGCTGGGAAGCTCAAAGTGATATAAATAACAGTAATGCAACATAAAATAATGTAAACACGGAATACAAGCAGGTACTCTAGAAATGCAGAGATAATTTTTATTATTCTGAGTAATAACAGAGTACAAGAGGTGAGTAGAAAGATGGCTCCTCGACTTGCACAAGGCAAGTGAAGAAATACAACCCAGAATGGTAAGGAAATGGCCTCTCTCTGAACTGCATCCAAGCTGTTGGAGAGCTGCTATGTTGCTGCTACTGCGGGAATCAAATGAGGATTTGGGGCTGTTCCCCTCCTCAGAAAATGCTGAAACTCTGGAATCAGCCTCTGCTCAATAAACCCAGAAAAGCTTTTCAAAAATGGCTGACCCCCGAAATCACCCCCTTGAGGATCCACGCAATTCCCCAAGGCTCTGCGCTGCCACTTAATAGAACCCTCCAGAATTCTGCCCGAAACTCTACCAAAATCCTCCAATATGCAAGGGCTGATCCCCTGCTCAATCTCCTCACTCAAACCCTCCACAAAACCCCAATCTAGAATTGCTACCCAAAAAGATTGCGTCATCCTCCTCCAAGACTGCACAGTCATCAAGATGCTCAGCTCCTCCTCAACTCCAAAAATCGATCCTTCTGCAAAAGACTACTGAAAACTACTTTGCCCGAGTAGGCACTCGAAGTCCCCCGGGGCTAAGGGTGAGATCTCCGAACGGAGACACTCGATGCACTAAACAATGCTGCAGACAGGCTAAACAACCAGCGTGCTCTAAGTCGAAGTGACTAGCTCAAATGCACATAATCGAATGCCAAAATGATGAGGCTCCTCTCTCCTTTATAGCGTTGGCCTTTCTCAACCCTAAGGCCCACCTCCTCCAACGTAGCCCCTCTTGCCACGTGCTCCTCTCCATCTGCGCAGTCCCTCCAAGTGTTTGCGTGGGCCCTTCTCTACGTGGTCCTTTGGCCCCCTTGGCTCCCCTTCTAAGTCACAACGTTGTGCTAGTAGGGAGTGACTTTATTCTAAAAGTGAGTTATGTCCCCCTTTTCTCACCTTTTTATTTATAAATAACTATAGAAGGAAAAATTGAGCAAAATCAAATATTCCAATTAGCCATGGCTAATTAGGAATATTACAGTCTTCCCCGACAAAATGTTGCTTGTCCTCAAGCAACTGAAGTGATGGATGCTGCAAAATTTTCTCGCCCTCCCAAGTGGCATCCTCATCCGGTAAATTCTTCCACCTCACCAAGAATTCCCAGAGCGTCCTGCTCCGTAGCTACCTCTCCTTGGTATCAATAATAGCCTCTGGCTACAACACCAAATGCCCCTCATCATCCGTGGGTGGTAGCTCATCTGTCACTGTCACATGCTGCCCCAATGCCTTCTTCAGGCATGATACATGAAAAATGTTATGAATCTTGCTGCCTTGGGGCAGCTCCAACTTATACGCAACCTGTCCAATCCTGTGTATCACCCTGTATAGCCCATAAAAGCGGGGCTTGAGCTTGTTAGCCCCCTTCTGCTTCAGAGACGATTATCGATATGGCTGTAATCGTAGGTAGACCAAGTCCCCTACCTCAAACTGTCTCTCCACCCGACCCCTGTCGGCATATAGCGTCTGCTGGTTCTGCGCTATAGCCATGTTATCCTTGAGAACTCGGAGAATATCCTGACTCTCTTGGATCCAAATCTTGGCTCTCGGAACCATGCTAGCACCATACATCACGTCAGCAAAAGATAAAGGATGATATCCATACAAAGCATAGAATGGTGACATGCCAATGGACATGTGATGCGTAGTGTTGTAGCAGTACTCCCCCAGATGCAGCCACTTCAGCCACATAGTTACGCAAGTAGCCCTCCAGCCACTTGTTAACTATCTCTGTCTGCCCATCCGTTTGTGGGTGATAACTGGTACTGGGGGTAAACTCTGTCTGCACCAACCAGAAAAGCTCCTGCCAAAACCCACCCATGAAACGGCTGTCCCTGTCACTGGTGATAGTCTTAGGAAGACCATGTAGCCTGAAGACCTCTCTGAAGAATAGCTCGGCCACTTGCGCTGCTGTGTAGTGTGCGGATATGGCAAAAAGATGTGCGTACTTTGTCAGTTGATCAACGACGACAAAGATGCAATCCTTGCCCTGTACCATGGGCAACCCTGTGATGAAGTCCATCGAAATACACTCCCATTTCCCCTCCGGAATGGGAAGAGGCCGCAATAACCCTGTAGGATCTCCCCCTTGTTCCTCTAGCAAACATCACACTCCCGGACATGCTGGAGTACGTCCTCCTTGAGGCCCTTCCATGAGAACCTCTCTCTAATGGCCCTGTAGGTTTTGGTAAATCCCTGATGGTCAGCTAATGGTTAATCATGTGATGCCTGAAGTATCTTCTTCTTGAGCTGAGATCCCTCAGTCAAGAAGATCTGGTCCCTGTAGTATCATCGACCACCCTGTACCTGTCATCTGCCACCTGCCCATCCAGAACCTCACATGCAAATCTGTCCTTGGAGTACTCTACTAAGAGTCCAGCCCTCTAGTCTGTGTCCAAGCTCATAAGAGACAACGTGGCTGGTCTACGTGATAAGGCATCTGCTACCACGTTGTTCTTACTCTTGACGTACTCAATGTCAAAGTCATACGCTTGGATCTTACTGATCCACTTTTACTGCCTCTCTTGTAGTTGCTTCTGCTCTAGAAAGAACCTGAGGCTGTTGTGATCAATCCTCACCCTGAACCTGTTACCCACTAAACACTGCTGGAACTTGGCCAATGCATGCATGATGGCTAGCATCTCCTTGTCTCATATAGAGTACAACCTCTTGCGTGGAAGGAGCTTCCAGATCTCAAAGGCTATAGGGTGACCTCCCTGCATCAACACTGCGCCGATCCCCTCTCCCGACGCATCACACTCCAAAACAGATGGCTATGTAAAATCTAGCAATGCAAGCACTGCGCAGCTGCTTATAACCTCCTTGAGCTTGTCAAAGGCTTGCTGCGTTGTATTCGACCAATTGAATGCCCCCTTCCTCGTCAGATCTGTCAGGGGTGCAACAAGTTGTGAGAAACTCTTGACGAACTTCTGGTAGTAAGTACAAATGCCAATTAATCCTCGAAGTTCTGTCACATTCCTCGGCTCCGGCCAATCTTTGATGGCCTTGATCTTGTCCTCGTGGACCCTCACTCTGTCCACCCCTATGATGTGTCCCAAGTACAACATCTTCGTCAACCCAAATTCACACTTGGAGTGCTTGGCATAGAATTGCTGTTCCTCCAAGATGCGCAATACTGTCTCAATGTGCTGGATATGCTCCTCCCAAGCCCTGTTGTAAATGAGGATATCATCAAAGAACACCAACACAAACTTCCTCAAGTGACTGTGGAAGATGTGATTCATGCAAGACTGGAATGTATCTGGGGCGTTGGTTAGCCCGAAGGGCATCACCAAAAACTCAAAGTGCCCATAGTGACACCTGAAGGCAGTCTTGGGAATGTCCTGCTCCCTCACACGAATTTGATGGTACCCAGATCTCAAATCAATCTTTGAGAAGAATCGTGCTCGTCTCAACTCATCGATCTTGGGTATGGGGTACCTGTTCTTCAGCGTCTTCTTGTTCAGAGCCCTGTAGTCAATGCACATCCTCAATGTGCCGTCCTTCTTCTTCACCAACACCACGGAAGAAGCAAAAGGACTCGTGCTTGGCCGAATGTGCCCAAGAGCTAGCAACTCTTGAATGGCCCACTCAATCTCGTCTCGATAGGCCTTGGGATGCCTATAGGGGGTAGTAATCACTGCTTGTATGCCTTGCTCAAGCTCAATGGTGTGCTCAAACCCCCGGTCCGGTGGCTGTCCCAGCGGAATCTCCCCAAACACTATGGCATACCGGTCAAGGATGGAGGTTTGGAGGAGTGATTTGCAGGGGCTGGAGGAGATTTTCCAATAATTGATTTGGCTTTGTACAACAAAATTATTTCTTTAGGGCGTTTTTCCAGCCAGTTAGAGCCACATAGATTTCTTGGGGTCACTGGGGCATGTTGGATTCAACCCAAACCCTTTTAGGATTTTTATGGGTTCATTGAGAGGAGGCTCCAACTAATTCTATAGAATTTTCTATGCAATATTCGAGCCATAATCCTACATTCTTATAGCAAGGCGTATCTCTGGTTAGTTGAGAAGTTTGCTACACTTTGTGGGTTCAGTTTTTGCTTAGAGTTGAGCCAAACCTTTTCTAGGTATTTCTGAGTTTTAGGAAGGGAACCTGTGGCTGCAATTTTTGATTGATCTGGCCGATATTGGGGGCAAAATCCTAGTTCCATTACAGTAGCAGTTGACATAATTTCTATGCAGTACGCAGATTTTGTTGGGTTCTTCAGTCTTTCACTTGGGTTTTGTATTGTTTGCATAAGCAGTCCCAGGTTCCATTGTTCTATCATCGTACTCATGTTTTTTCAGTATTAATGAAGTGGCTTAGCTGTTCTGCCTTATTTCTTGGTGTTTGATATGCAAGCACAATAATTTTCTATGGTCGATATTTTCTTCTTTAATTTTCCGTTTATTGTTGTAAATTTCAATTTGGAACATTACAGTGGTATGGAAGCATGATCTTGGCCAGCTGTGGGGAAGCTAGCAAGATCATGGAGGTGTAGGCATGCATGCATAATGATTAGTGAAAGTATGGACATTCTAGTGATGCAAGAAGGATGGAGTACACAGAGGATCCCGAGGGAAATCAACAGAAACAATGAGAAAATAATAGAATTAAAAAAAATGTTGGCCCAATTGAGTAACGGTAAGGCGATAAACCAGAACCATCCTCTTTTTTATGACATAGATCCTAGAGTTAAGCATGCATAGTAGAAGGAAGCCATAGCCATGCATGCCCAATTCAATAAAATAACATCCATGTGTATGGTCAGTTTAGGTGTCCCACCATGCCTCAGTTTCTGGATGAACCTAAGAGGGAGAGAGAGCCGAATTCATTTGTTGATATGTCAAGTTTTTTCTCAGATGGGATTAGGGTGTATAATGCATTGGATCCCAGGGTCATGAGTGCAATATCATTTGAGGAGTTTTGTCATTTAAAGGAGAAGCATAGGTCAAGATTTGGATCTTCATATAGAGGGGGACAATTAGAGGATGAGATCTGGAGAAACTTTCAGAGGAGGAAGTTTGGTTTTACAGATCAAGACCTATAGACCCTAAGGCGCAGGTACACTAAGGGCAAGGCCCACTTCATGGAGGTGATTCCTAACATTGAACATGAGGAGGAAATGGCGTGTGAGACAAATAATAGCAATAGCTGTGAGGACTTAGGTCGACCTTGTTTGACTTAGGAGTCACCACTATCGGAGATCCCACTGATGGCTCAGGTTGAGAAATTTGCAGAGAGTGTAGAGCATACTCCCATAGGGCCATGCACTGACAAAGTGCTAGTAGGCACAAAGGTACCTAGAGCCGTGACAGAGTTTCTAGACGACAATCATCTACAACAGCATGTAGAGCACCTTGAGGGGCATCAGGTAGATGAGGATGTTATGCATGATGAGCTATCTGTGGAGGGACAACTAGTGATTCATTTTGAGACCATGGTAGAGGAGGATGGGTAGTCATCCTTAAGGTCTGTCATCGAGAGGAGCAGATTGATGTGCAGGAAGCGAACTAAGTTGTAGTATGTCTAGACAATAGCTCTCTTTAGGCCTATATAGATGGGGCTTGCAACACTGTTAGGTTACCTCTACACATTGGAGAGAGGGAGGCAGGATTACCTAAAAAGATTTTATGCATTGATCATGACTGTGGGACAAGGCAACATGAGTTGCACAGGGTGCAACATTTGCATGATGGAGTTGTTAGGTGTACAGGTGTTCTTGCATCCAGTCCCTCTCATGGGGTTGGGTGGCGAGAAGTATTGAGTTGGTACTGGGTGGAGCAAGCTAGGTGTCTGGATATATCCATGGCGATAGTTTAGCAGGGGCCATGGATTACCAAAGGGGTTCAAGGGCCAGACTATTGTTGGGATTTCCCTTTACATCATGGAGTTGGTAGGTGATGGTAGTAGCTGCGTGATGGACTCGATGGTGAGGCGCACACACATATTTTCATATCCCCTTCAAAGTTCTAGACAACACTAGTTACAGGATGGATTGACGGGGGAGCGGGGTAGATTTCATGAGTTGTCATGGTAGGTCGACCATGCATGGCATAGTAGGATGATCGATGTATTATGGTAGGAGTTGGTCAGAGGAGGTGGCATCAACAGGTCACCAGATAGTGTCTTGTATTGAACCGAGGATTTTCCACAGATGCAGGGGACACCGAGCAACAACACTGTGAGGACACCACCACTGGCACTTATGGAGGTTTGGCTATCAGATCTCTCATGGAGTGTTGTCGCCTTGCTTACACACCTAAGTTATTGTGGGAAAAATCCTCAACTACACTAGTTGTGGCCTTCGTGGCAAAGCTTAGAGAAAGCGCTACAACCTAATCCTAGGTCTCTCCATCTAGGCTCTCTCTTAGCTAAAGCCAAGGGGGGTGGACCCTAAAGATGTTGTTATGAAACCAACTCACAAAAAGATAGAAAAGATAGATCAACGCCTTAGAATTCAGTCTCTTCGAGGGGGCAACCTCCTTTACATTACACAAATGAATGATTATTTTATGATTCAAATGACAAAACCTCCTTTCTATATATAGGAGTCTAAGGAGTCACAATATAACCTAGCTGACCTAACAATAATAATATAAAAGCACAAAAATAACAATAGAGGGATTCTATGGGGCACAGTAATAACAATACGGGGACAATAGGGGCACAACAATATTAATAAGGGATACAACTACAATAGTAATGGGGCAATCACTAGTATTATTGGGACCTAACATGCCCCTCTCCTTTAAAAAAGTGTTGTCCTCAACGCTTGAGTAGTTCTGGATGCTTCTATATAAAATTCTCATCCTCCCATGTGGAATATTCAGCAGATAAGTTCTTCCACTTGATGAGATACTCCGAAATTGATCGATTTCGTAGCTGTCAATTTCTTGTTTTTGTGACTATTTCCAGTTCCAATATAATTTTTCCTACCTCGTCAAGTTCTGGCAATATTGTTTGAACTGGGAGCTTGTCACCTATAACCTTCTTTAAACATGAAACATGGAAAACTGGGTGCACTCGAGAAGCTGCAGGAAGCTCCAATTTGTATGCCATAGTACCAATCTTTTGCAACACCTTGTAGGGACCATAATACTTTGGTGATAATTTATTATCCTTTTTAGCTTGCTTCAGGAACATTTGTTTATATGGTTGTAGCGGTAGGAATACCCAGTCACCTACATCAAAACTTCTTTCGCTGCGATGTTGATCTGCCTGTCGTTTCATTCTATTTTGCGCCAACACGAGGTTATGCTTTAAGAGTTGGAGGACTTGTTGTTGATGCTCGATGTGATGTTCCACTGCTTGAACCTTAGAATTTTCTCTTAAATATGATGTGATGATTGGTGGCTGATATCCATAAAGTGCCATAAATGGGGTCATTTTTGTTGTTGTATGGAAGGAAGTGTTATACCACCATTCAGCCAGAGGCAACCATTTGACCCATTGTGTCTGTTTATCAGATACAAAGCACCGAAAATATCCTTCCAAACATTTGTTTACTATCTTAGTTTTCCCATCAGATTGAGGATGATAAGATGAGCTATGAGCTAACTGAGTACAAGACAAGAAAATAATTCTGTCCAAAAATTTCCAGTGAAAATGGGATCTCTGTCACTTACAATAATCTTTGGGTTTCCATGTAGCTTTTGAATTGTTTCCATAAATGCAGTAGAAACTGTACTAGCTTCAAATGGATGTGATAATGCACAAAAGTGTGCATACTTGGTAAGTCTATCAACTACCACCATGATGACACTCTTTCCCTCAGACTTGGGGTAAACCTGTGATAAAATCCATTGAAACCTCCTCCCAACGTTGGCTTGGAATGGATAAAGGTTGTAATAGACCTGGTGTCTTAATTGTTTCAAACTTTATTTTGTTGGCAAGCCAAACATTCCACCACAAACTTTTGAATATCTGATTTAAGGCCATCCCAAAAAAATTCCTTCTTAACCCTGTGGTAAGGTTTTAAAATCCTGAGTGCGCTCCTAAGGGAGAAGGTGTGCATTATCATAAGGAATCTTTTGTTTTAGTTGGGATCTGACCATAGGGTAATGATATTTGTTACCTACGAATTTTTTTTCCAGCCTAATTGTATCAGATGCACTGGCTGTTTCTTGTTGTAACTTTCGAATAAGTGCCCATACTTCTTCGTCATTCTTCCATTCCTCCCTTGCTTCGTTTATCCAATCTGGTTGGATAATAGAAATGGCGCACAACAATGCTTCCACATCCTCATCCTTTCTTGAGAGTGCATCTGCCACCACATTTTGCTTCCCTTTTTTGTAGATGATTTCAAAGTCATAACCCAACATCTTTGTGACCCACTTTTGTTGCTCTTCAGAGGATAATCTTTGTTCTAAAAAGTATTTAAGGCTATCATGATCTGTTTTTACCTTGAAGTGTCTTCCCATTAGGTAGGGTCGCCATTTCTTAAGTGCATGGAGTATTGCCAACATTTCCTTCTCATAAATAGCTTTGTGTAAAACTTTCCCTTGATTGGACGACTTTCAAAAGCAATGGGTCTTTCATCTTGCATTAAAACAACACCAATTCCATTTCCTGAAGCATCACATCCACAATAAAGGTTTTTGTGAAGTCCGTAGCTAAGACAGGTGCTTGGCACATTGCCTCTTTAAGATGTTCGAAGGCCTTTGTTGCTTCTGGAGTCCATGAAAATGCATCTTTCTTCAATAATTTTGTTAGAGGTGCTACTATTCTCCCATAATTCTTAACAAACTTGCGATAATACCCTAGCAACTCGAGAAATTCTCGCATATGCTTTATGGATGTGGGGATTTTCCATTCCTTAATGGCTTTAATTTTGCTAGGGTCTACCTTAACTCCTTCATGAGATACAATATGACCCAAAAATTCCACCTCTTGTACTCCAAAGAAACATTTGGATCTTTTTGCATATAATTGTTCATTTGGATCTTTTTGCACATAATTGTTTCTCCTCCAATAGTTGTAGCACCCTGTCAACATGTTCAACATGATCCTTCCAAGAATCGTTGTAGATTAGCATATCATCAAAAAATACTAACACAAATTTTCTAAGGAAGGGTTTGAAAATGGAATTCATCAAACCTTGAAATGTAGAAGGTGCATTGGTAAGGCCAAAAGGCATGACCAAAAATTCATAATGACCCTCATGAGTTCTAAATGCTGTTTTCAGAATGTCTTCAGTCTTCATTCTGATTTGATGATATCCTGAATGAAGTTCCAACTTGGTGAAGTAAATTGATCCATGCAATTCATCCAGTAATTCATCAATGAAAGGAATGGGAAACTTATCTTTAATAGAGAGCTTGTTGAGCTCCCTATAATCCAGACACATGTGCCATGATCCATCCTTCTTGTGCATCAATACTACTGGAGCAGAGAAATAACTTTGACTCGGTTGAATTATACCAGCCTCTAGCATTTCTGCAACCATATGTTCAATTTCACTCTTTTGGACATAGGGATATCTATACGGCCTGATGTTTGGAGGAACACTTCCTGGAAT